>SDVV010027981.1:0-12026 GCA_016164225.1 Gammarus roeselii | reverse complement strand
TGTCACATTTGTTGAGGCAGCACTGTTGTGAAGGTGGGTTATATGCAATTGTCACATTTGTTGAGGCAGCACTGTTGTGAAGGTGGGTTATATGCAATTGTCACATTTGTTGAGGCAGCACTGTTGTGAAGGTGGGTTATATGCAATTGTCACATTTGTTGAGGCAGCACTGTTGTGAAGGTGGGTTATATGCAATTGTCACATTTGTTGAGGCAGCACTGTTGTGAAGGTGGGTTATATGCAATTGTCACATTTGTTGAGGCAGCACTGTTGTGAAGGTGGGTTATATGCAATTGTCACATTTGTTGAGGCAGCACTGTTGTGAAGGTGGGTTATATGCAATTGTCACATTTGTTGAGGCAGCACTGTTGTGAAGGTGGGTTGTATGCAATTGTCACATTTGTTGAGGCAGCACTGTTGTGAAGGTGGGTTATATGCAATTGTCACATTTGTTGAGGCAGCACTGTTGTGAAGGTGGGTTGTATGCAATTGTCACATTTGTTGAGGCAGCACTGTTGTGAAGGTGGGTTATATGCAATTGTCACATTTGTTGAGGCAGCACTGTTGTGAAGGTGGGTTATATGCAAGTGTCACATTTGTTGAGGCAGCACTGTTGTGAAGGTGGGTTATATTGAATCATAGTAACACAGTTTCTAACATGACGTAATGAGTTCTCGTCGTTTTTTTTCAATAAGTCAAGTTTGGAGCCGATCGGCATTAGTTTGGCATTTTGATAAGTGGTTCAAACACACACAGAGTGAGTTCCCGACGCCCAAGCTAGAATACATTGCTAAGCCAATTTTTGTACTTGGATGTATTTTTTTGAATAACCTATATGCTTCTTTCCTATTGCAAAGGACCAGGTGCTTCTGTAAATGTTCTCGTTGTCCTTCATAACACTATAGCCCTTCTTGCCTGGCATTATTCTAGTGATGGTCTCTGATAAATAAAAATCTGCAACCATGTCAATCAAGTCTTGAGGTCTTTTTTTTCCTGCTTTCCTATGTGGGTCTGCAAGAATTCCAGCATTTGCAACGAGGTCCTTGGCATATTGTAGCTGTGTGTCTAGTTGTTTGGAACTCAGCTGTAATTTTCTTGGCACTTCCACTTTTGGGTAAAACTGTTCAAACTTTGATCATGTTAATTCTCTTCGTGCTTCTGCATTAAGTGTCTCCTTCGACTGAACAGTACATCATTCAAATCTACTGTTTTTTATTACTTCTCCGGAGGGTTGGTATCTTCATTATTTAAAAGGTTTCCCAACATATTTTGTAATGACTGTGCCATTCTTTGCTCCTTTTCCTTTGCATATGTCTTTCGTTCTAGCTTTGCTTTTTTGAATGGTGATGCTCATATTGCAGTTAACGATGTGTTGGCTTCATCTGCTTGGGGTGTTGTTATTTCACTTGATTGGCTCTGCTTCATGTGCGAGCTCTGCTTCAGATGAGCTAGATTGAGCTTCTGCAGAATTATAGCAGCCAGGTTTTGAAGTCTTGTCATACACTGTTAACTTACTTTATGGCTGCTGCGCATATTATATAGCTGGAATTGTGTCACTATTATTTCTGGAACCTTGCGCAAGACTTTTGTCACTCGCCCTTTATGTAAATTTAGCAAACGGATTAGCACACTGTCTTACTAGAGTAAAATTCTTGTGCCTAAACTCCATTTTTCAAAACCAAAGATTTGTCAAGAAATTAAAAGTGTGTCAGTATTTCATTTTGTAAAGGAAGATATTAGGAATATTTACATATTTAAGCTCCACATATGTGTATCTCTACCTAACTATCATGTTATTTCTATGCAAATGGTACAAGTTTACATCTCAGTGTCATTCGGTTATGGAAATAAAAGTTTGCAAAGTCTGACCTTTAATATCAGCTTGTGCATTTTGGCTTAAATTATTGCAAAACGCGTATTAGGTTCACATACAAGCTCGAATACTAGTAATATGTTAACAAAAAACTAACTTAAGTTGCTTCATAGCATATGTGAGAAGTTATTTAAAAAATCGATCTAGACTCACGAACACCTTTTAAATATTGGTTTTACAAAAATTGTACAGATAACAATTACTTTTTGAGGAACATTCATTCGAACTTTGGCAATTTGCACGGAAAAAGGTCAAAGGTCACAACTTTTCGACCTTGTATGTATGTATGTATAGACATACAGCCGTTTCCCCCTAGTAAGGGGGGTGGCAAAGTTAGGCAGACACAGAGGAGGGAGGAGCCCAATCTCCCCGCCACAAGACCCCCGTGTCCCTGCCGAGGCTCGAACTCGCGACATGCAGCACCAGAGGCTGACACTGCAGTCGGATACGCTAACCACTCGGCCTTGTATAGCCGGAAATAAAGATCACAGAGACGGAATATTTTGGTAATCTTAATTTTTCAAGTGCATTTACTGATGTACCAAGTATGAGCAACGTTGAAGAGGGCCGAGTCCAAAGCCACCTTATTGTGGCTCACTTCATGTGGAATGACCCTAATATAAATCTACACAAAATGAAAAAAATACGTATAATTATATGCCAAAACTATCAAATCAAATTAATTAACCCGCATAGGGTTCATCATAACATGTAACAGAAATGGGACCGGCTATGAATGGCAATTTGCATCTTACTTCCATAGCTAAACATGGGTGCACAATAAATAAATGAATGAAATTTTATTCACGCACACAACGGAATGGTATTCGTTACACCACAATAATCCTATACATACATTTATACCCAATAAATTTAGAAATAGGTATGATGGTCAGGAAGGCCCATCAAACTAGATTGAGTGACTATACAGTTCATAACGTCTAATCGAGTAAATGGGATCGAATATGAACGGGAACAATATCTTGTTCGCATGAACATAGGTGCATGTACAACATCTCCGGAGCATGTCACGAACAGGTAATTATTAAAGGAAGTTTAACGTTGACAATGAATCTGTTCTTCATTAAAATGACGCCTAATATTGGTATCAGACAAAGGAACATCGCATTCCTAACACAATAAATAATAGTTCATAATTTTGACTCTCCGTCTACTGATAGTTCTTAATTCAGACTATCCGTCAAGACTATCCTCCTTGACTACCCACCTAGCACAACATTTTTTTCTCTGCTTTCCTTTTTCCCCGACATATAATGAAATATATTTTTACTAATTCCGGAAGGCTGGTACTGATGGTTACATAGGAAAGTAAGATGCACGCTATCGTTCTTCCGCGGTTCCATTTATTCGGTTACACGATGTGATGAATGCTATACTTACGCTTAGGTAAAATAGTAAAATGTACCTTGTTGTTCAAACACAGTTCCATTCACTCTGTCACATGCTGTGATGCCTTCAATATTGTTTCTAAATTTGATTTGGTTGTCTTAACTAATAATCCTTAGTTATTTTGATTTATTTTGTTTCCATATATTAATTATTGTGTCAGCGCAGTCATTTCAGCCATGCACTCATTCATTTATTCGGTTGCACGTGACGTACTCTGTATCGCCACATATTCCGATTTGATAGTCTGAGCATACCATTATACGCATTCTAGATTTGTCGTGCATACTTAAATATTGTTTTATCGTGCCCCAAGGATACCATACCGTGTTTGGGTGGAATAAAGATTTATTGTTCTTTTGTTATGGCAGTGCTCACTCACTCACACGGACCCAGCCGTACCGCCCCATTCCTAGCTACCCAACGTATTATGCTGGGAATAGGAATTAGGGATTCACACCAATTGTTATAAGAAGGACTGCAATGCAACACCTTGTGTCATCAGGAAATAGGCATATTTATACAGTACTTTAAACTCGCTTTGATAGGTCGTTCCCGTGACATGTTTCGGAAGGAGTCGTGTTCTTATGTTCAGATAGGAAAACAAGATGTATCCCTGTCGTTCATACCCCGTCTCAATTACTCAGTTTCAAATTATGATGAACTCATTAAGGTTAAATATTATTTGCTGCTGTGATGGTCTTGGCTGGTCATTATACGTAATTTTAAATTTATTGAGTATAAATTCATTGTAAAAATTAACAACATGCGTTTCTGTACGAATTGACTTTGTTTTTCAGATGGCAAAATGTAGACGCATCCGGACCAAATGCACGAGAGTGTACATAAACATAACCAAAAATACCTATCTCCAAGATGTCCTCAGATGGCGTGAACATGAACGTGCTCATATGTTGCATTGAGCTAACAAGTCCAATATGTAACCTAATACATTTCTCAATAAAGTTGTACCCTGATTTAATGCATATCGCATAATACATTACCCGATAAAGCTGTACCCTGAATTTAAATGTGTATAATAGAATTGTGACTACTCGAACGTACTCATTTGTAACATAGAACTAGCATGTTTTATGTGGAACCAAGTACATCACTCGAACATTTGTTCCCTGAATTAAATGCGTATTTTAGAATTTCAAAATACCTGTAAATTACCCGAATACCTTGAGGTATCTAGTGAATTACGTTTTTTCGTTCTTATTCCTTTTTAATACGTAAGGTATCGGAGGTTGCCAGAGTTTGTGTGGGCCTATGTGAGGTATCAGAGCCACTGCCATGCATGCCAACATGTTCCGGCCCGGCATATTTATAATCATAGGAATGTATGTGTAAGAGGTGTAAATCCGTACTGCATCTTCATGGAATTTCGACATTGAACCCTAGCAAGTATGTAGTTTAACGTTTTAGAAGACGATTTACTGGATGGATGGGTCCTGGTGTTGAGGCAGTTAACACTCTTTGGTGGTGATTTGAAGTTCATCCATGTTCGACGTGAATTTGTAAGTTCTTGTGGATGTCGGTCGTAAGTTCCATGGGTTTGTTAGAGAGGTTATGCGATAAGCTGCTGATCGTTGTAGTGATTTAATCGAGTCGTCAGTGAACAGATGCCTAGTTTTTTATGGCCACACTTTTGAGACTCATGTCAGGCCCATTCTTGACAACTGTACTTGTATATAGGTTCCTTGTTATGTTCAGGATGTGACTTTGCTCGACGTTGTTCAGAGATGATGGACTAAACAGATGCATGGTATGCCTGAAGTATTGTTCCATGACTGGGGTCAATCTTGCTTTCGGAAGTATCGGCACCGGTTAAAAACTGGGTTTCGGTATAACACCAGGTATCGTCGCATCCTTAACTCTAACGTATAGGAAAGGTTTCGCGGGCCTCTAAACCCTCACCCGCATAAAGTTATTGAAAAAAATACGATACAAGCTTTAGAAATATGTATAACACATTTGTCGCTATGAAGCTACAGTATGTGTATGAGACATCCTAGGAGATGAGATGCAGACACGTCTACAATTTTTAACAAGATGCATGGGGGTCAAGAGTTATTTGACGAGATTGTGATTGAAGTATGGTGTTCGATGAGTCAATGCTTTAGGGATAAATTAACGGGCGTGATAGAGATCCATGATCATCTGAGGATCACATTGGCAGAAATTTGACTTGACGGGCTTGATAAAGATTCATGATCATCTGAGGATCACATTGGCAGGAAGTTTGACTTGACGGGCATGATAGAGATCCATGATCATCTGAGGATCACATTGGCAGAAATTTGACTTGACGGGCATGATAGACATCCATGATCATCTGAGGATCACATTAGCAGGAAGTTTGACTTGACGGGCATGATAGAGATCCATGATCATCTAAGGATCACATTGGCAGGAAGTTTGACTTGACGAGCATGATAGAGATCCATGATCATCTGAGGATCACATTGGTAGGAAGTTTGACTTGACGGGTATGATAGAGATCCATGATCATCTGAGGATCACATTGGTAGGAAGTTTGACTTGACGGGCATGATAGAGATCCATGATCATCTGAAGATCACATTAGCAGGAAGTTTGACTTGGCGGGCATGGTAGAGATCCATGATCATCTGAGGATCACATTGGCAGGAAGTTTGACTTGACGGGTATGATAGGAATCCATGATCACCTGAGGATCACATTGGCTCGAAGTTTGAGATTTTTTGCCTCCTATGAATATGAGCCACTATTTGATAATGCAAAGTAATCGATTATTTGTTGCATTTACAATCCAAACAATTAAAAGTTTCAGTTTGTATACGTGACTCCTATCCGGGAAATTTTCATGGGTACAGCTAGTAATATATATTTCCGTTTATTTCTATGATAATTTAGCAGTGAGCTCCCAGCGTCTTGTTCAGTGCGTCATGGACTAAGTGGCTTTATCACGCTTATTCGTGACGTCACAAACTTTGTACGCTGCAGTCATGACGTCACAATCAGGTGACGATGGCCCATCCCTTGCTCTAGGATTCCTGGATTACAAAATTGCTCGAATATAATAGAAGCATATCCTGAAATTGTGCAACTACGATGTGATTGCCCTGTCGCAATGATGCTACTACGAAGAGAGTGCCCTGTAGCAATGATGCAACTTCGTTGTGACTGCCCTGTAGCAATGATGCCCATGTGATTGCCTTGCCGCAATGATGCAACTACGATGTGATGGCTGCCAAAATTATGCAACTAAATTTTAATTGCTCTGTCGCAATGATGCTACTACGTTGTGACTGCCCTGTCGCAATGATGCTACTACGTTGTGACTGCTCTGTAACCATGATGCAACTACGTTGTGAATGCCCTGCTGCAATGATGCAACTACGTTGTGATTGCCCTGTCGCACTGATGCATCTATGTCGTGATTGCCCTGTCGCAATGATGCTACTACGTTGTGATTGCCTTGTAGCAATGATGCAACTTCGTTGTGACTGCTCTGTAGCAATGATGCAACTTCGTTGTGACTGCTCTGTAGCAATGATGCAACTTCGTTGTGACTGCTCTGTAGCAATGATGCAACTTCGTTGTGACTGCTCTGTAGCAATGATGCAACTTCGTTGTGACTGCTCTGTAGCAATGATGCAACTTCGTTGTGACTGCTCTGTAGCAATGATGCAACTTCGTTGTGACTGCTCTGTAGCAATGATGCAACTTCGTTGTGACTGCTCTGTAGCAATGATGCAACTTCGTTGTGACTGCTCTGTAGCAATGATGCAACTTCGTTGTGACTGCTCTGTAGCAATGATGCAACTTCGTTGTGAGTGCTCTGTAGCAATGATGCTACTACGTTGTGACTGCCCTTTAACAATGATGCCGATGTGATTGCCCTGCCGCAGTGATGCAACTACGATGTGATTGCTCTGTCAAAATAATGCAACTACGTTGTGATTGCTCTGTAGCAATGATGCTACTACGTTTTGACTTCCATGTCGCAATAAGGCTACTACGTTGTAATTGCCCTGTCGCCACCATGCAACTACGTTATGACTGTTTCTTCGCGATGAAGCTACTACGTTGTGACTGCCCTGTAACAGTGATGAAACAACGTTGGGATTGCCCTGCCGCAATGATGCAACAACGTTGTGACTGCCCTGTCGCAATAATGTTACTACGTGATGATTGACCCTCTCGCAATCATGCAATAATTCTACTACGTTGTGATTGCCCTGTCGCGATGATGAAACTACCTTGTGATTGCCTTGTCGCAATCATGCAACTATGTTGTGACTGCCCTGTCACAATGATGCTGCTACACAGTGACTGCCCTGTAGCAATGATGTAACTACGATATGATTGCTCTGTAGCAATTATGCAACTACGTTCTTATTGTCCTGTCGCTACTGTGCACCTATTTCGTGATTGTCCTGCCGCTACTGTGCACCTATTTCGTGATTGTCCTGTCGCTATTGTGCACCTATTTCGTGATTGTCCTGCCGCTACTGTGCACCTACTTTGTGATTGTCCTGTCGCTACTGTGCACCTATTTAGTGATTGTCCTGTCGCTACTGTGCTCATATTTCGTGATTGTCCTGTCGCAACTGTGCACCTATTTTGTGATTGTCGGGTCGAAGTTCGAAACGGAAAAAAATGCGATTGCCCTGTTCTTGGCAATCTTGCCTCGCTTACCTAAAAGTGGCATACTTGCTAACGAGACGTGACTACAAAGTGCAGGTCACGCAATCAAAACAACACAGATATGCAGATGCAACAGCTACAGCGGCGCTGGTCACCCTCACCAATGGCGACAGTGACTGGCCGACCACAATCTGCTGGTGGTTGGCTAGTCAGTGTCGTCGGACATGACAATTTGCAATTGTTTACATCCTCTTTTCAGCAGTCAGCGTCGAACTCAGAATTTTTTGATCAAGCAGATTCAAAAATGTGTTCGCAACAAATCCATTTGCAAAGGTGGAGGTAGTGTGCTTACAAGTGTTTACGAGTGTAGGAAGACAACAACCGGACTATTGGCCCAAAATAGTTTACCTTTTGATTGTGAAAGGGTTAGTTCTGGACTTTTGGCCCAAACTAGTTTGCCTTTTGATAACAAGAGGATTAGTCCTGAAGAAGAACGTCTAAGAAAACTTCGTGTGCCATTTCTGTTTTTTTTCCTTCATAAAAACAGGAAAGGGAATGGTTTACCTATTTACCGGCGACTTATGTAGAACTTATCGAGCTGCGACTCAAATGTTTCGATTGTATTGCTGTTTATAACCTCTGCTGGGAGTTTGTTCCATTCTTTGACAGCTCTATACGTGAAGAAATTGCGCGTGATGTCGAGTGAGAAACGTTTCCCAACGATTTTGTATCCATTGTTCCAAGTCACTCCATTTGTATCAAGAGTGAAAAGGCTCGATCGGTCGACGTTTTCCTCACCCTTCATAATCTTCCACACTTCTATCATGTCGCCTCTGACTCGACGTATCTCTAGCGAATAAAGATTGAGTTCACGAAGCCTGTCTTCTTATGATTTATTCCGCTGCGAGGGGATGAGTTTGGTAGCTTTACGTTGAAGCTTCTCAAGTTTAATAACGTCTTTTCTAAGGAATGGAGACCAGAATTGAACGGCATACTCAAGATGCGGTATAACGAATGCATTAAATAACTTGAACATACTGTGTTGGTTTTTGTACGTGATAGTGTGGGATATCATACATAGCATTTTGTTGCCTTTATTGGCAGCATCGTTACAGTGCTTGCTGCTTTTTAAGTCGTTACTAATGATGACACCTAAATCTCTCTCTTCGGTGACGGGAATGAGTTTGTTTCCAGACATTGAATATTCGTGGTTGGGGTTATGAGGATCTATGTTCATAACTTTGCATTTGTCTACATTAAATTTCATTTGCCACTTTTCTGGCCAATCAACAATGTTGTTCAAGTCTAGTTGGATCTGCTGACACTCTAGTTCAGTTTGCACTTTTCCTCCGATCTTAGTATCGTCTGCAAACTTGCTAATGTTTGAGAGTACGTTGCTATCGAGATCGGTAATGAATATTATAAAGAGAACTAGCCCTAACACGGATCCTTGAGGCACGCCGCTTGTAACAATACCCTAGAGGGAGGAAGCTCCATTAAGTACAACTCGCTGCCGTCTGTCCGTAAGCCAGCATTTTATCCAGTTGTGGTGCATGACCCCACACTTTCCCTTCACGCCCCGTTGTTTAACACATTCAGTGCATATGTTCTTGTTTCCATCACCTGGCGAGCTGTTTCTCGTTTAAAATGAATGCAACTGAGAATACGCCTTTCTTTCCAATAACATTCAACTACCAAGCCGGCTAACGTCCCCTAGTCGCCGCCTAGGATGTGCTGTCCCTGCTTATTGTGCTGCATTGTTTAGCAGCCTGCACCGTCCCTGCTAGGCGTGCTGTCAGCACCCCTGTCTCTTAATAAGTTCTGACTCAGCGCAAACGCAGACTGCACCCGTAGGCAGACACGGTTGATGACCTCTGCCATGACCTCAAGCCTCCTGGAGTCATAACCTGCTGAAAGAAAACAGCTGCTCGGATGCAAATATTTCAGACATTTCTGTTTGATGTTGAAGGATTAATTGCTCATGAAGCATTGCTGTCCTTGCGTTTTTGGTTGCATCAATACATATTGTCACAGAGGGTTTAAGTAGAAATACTAAAAAGTGGTATCTATCTGGTGACTGCTGATCTTAGTCTTTATATCGAACAAAGAACTGGGACGAAATATTTTTGCTTTGTTCACATTTTGTCGTATTTTTTAGTTCTTTGAGTTTATTCTCCCTACTTTTATGGGGCGAATGATTTTTAAATTGTAGCGTGTATATTTGGCAGCTTTTCAACGATTATTCGTTTCCTAGTGAAAACTCCACAGACTGATTATGAAAAATATAAGGAAAGAACGTCAGTGTTAATGCAGGGTTATTTCTATTGTTTTAAGATGGGAGGAGCCACAAAATCCGTTATAAGACTCAATTGCATATCTATAGGGTCTCTGTATTAGGAGGCCCGCCTCTTAGATGACCCAAAAGGGTGAATCCTCTCCCTCGATTGGAGGATCTCCTTGAATTTCATGATCATGGCCCACCCACATTAGCATTCAGAGGCAGACTCGAGACTCTCTTGGCAGCGACCACCACACACACTCTCCGGCCAGCGACCCTCAGACTGGACACTCACTTGGCAGCGGCCGCAGACACTCACACCCCAGACTCTCTTGGCATCGGTGGTAGACTCTACACACTCCCTCGCTATAGGCACACAGACTCTCCAGCAGTTACTCTCAGACTAGACACACTCTGGGCAGCGACCGCAGACCTGGCACTCCACACCACTCCCTCGCATAGGCACACACACTCTCCGGCCAGCGACCCTCAGACTGGACACTCACTTGGCAGCGGCCGCAGCACACTCACACCGGCAGACTCACTTGGCAGCGGCCGCAGACTCTCCGGCCAGGCACTCTCAGACTCGACACACTCTGGGCAGCGACCGCAGACCTGGCACCCCACACCACTCCCTCGCATAGGCACACACACTCTCCACCACACGCTCGTCTTACGCGTGTTACATATCTTTGGCTGTTAATCACTTGTGTTTATACTCAGTATTCTATTGTTAGAATAACCTTTGCCTTGTCAACTACTACAAAAAGACAAATATAAAACCAATGTCTTCATTCAACCCTGATTTGACCAATTATTAAACTTGAAAATACCGTAACATAACATAAGGAAAGAACGTCAAAATACGTAAACGACTCCAATTGTACGGTGGTATAAAGCAGTGCTTGTCCGCACGGTCAACACACAACGCCGCTACGACTACTATTGTACGGTGGTATAAAGCAGTGCTTGTCCTCACGGTCAACACACAGCGTCGCTAAGACTCCTATTGTACGGTGGTATAAAGCAGTGCTTGTCCGCACGGTCAATACACAGCGCCGCTACGACTCCTATTGTACGGTTGCATAAAGCTGTGCTTGTCCTCACAGTCAACACACAGCGTCGCTACGACTCCAATTGTACGGTGGTATAAAGCTGTTTGCTTGTCCTCACGGTCAACACACAGCGCCGCTACGACTCCAATTGTACTGTGGTATAAAGCTGTTTGCTTGTCCTCACGGTCAACACATAGTGCCGCTGCCCTCTGCTCAAACTGTACAATGATACTATTCATTTCCATTTTTGGAAGCCCGTATTTTGCTCTTATAGGAATATTAACTCTAAAACACATGGACTTTACGAACAAAAAGGTAATAGGTACACTTAATGTAAATTTATTTTTGATGAGTGAATGTTATTTAATAGGAGAAGTTATAGAGTTCGAATCAGAACAGGGATGGTGAAAAAGTTGGAGAACAGAGTGGATTCGCGTGTACTGAGATGGTTTGGGCACATGGAGAGGATGGATGAAGGGAGATTGGTGAAAAGGGTGATGAATGCGGAGGCGAGTGGTCGCAGGCCTAGAGGTAGACCGAAGTTTGGGTGGATGGATGGTCTGGAGCAGGCGTTGGGAAGAAGAGACATGAATGTGGAGGTGGCGAGAGAGCGTGCAATGAACAGGCGTGACTTGAGAATGGTTGTGAATGGTTGATTTTGACGCTGCTCTGATGTGCTTTCCCGCCCTTGGCATCCCGCTGTCGGGATGGTCGTTGGTGGGGGGGGGGGGCCCGGCCATTATGACGCGGGGGGGGTAAACCAGTGAAAACTGTCGGG
>SDVV010027980.1:0-12026 GCA_016164225.1 Gammarus roeselii | reverse complement strand
GAATACATTGCTCACGCAAATACATTGCTCACGAGAATACATTGCTCACGCGAATACATTGCTCATGCGAATACATTGCTCACGCGAATACATTGCTCTCGCGAATACATTGCTCGCGCGAATACATTGCTCTCGCGAATACATTGCTCATGCGAATACATTGCTCTCGCGAATACATTGCTCATGCAAATACATTGCTCATGCGAATAAATTGTTCACGCAAATACATTGCTCACGAGAATACATTGCTCACGAAAATACATTGCTCACGCGAATACATTGTTCCCGCGAATACCTTGCTCACGCGAATACATTGCTCACGCGAATACATTGCTCAGGCGAATACATCGCTCACGCGAATATATTGCTCACGCAAATACATAGCTCACCCGAATACATTGCTCACGCGAATACATTGCTCATGCGAATACATTGCTCATGCGAATACATTGCTCATGCGAATATATTGCTCACGCGAATACATTGCTCATGCGAATACATTGCTCATGCAAATACATTGCTCATGCAAATACATTGCTGATGCAAATACATTGCTCACGCGAATACATTGCTCATGCGAATACATTGCTCACGCGAATACATTGCTCACGCGAATACATCGTTCATGCATTCATTTAGAATTATTTCAAACCTGTTTTAAATACCGTGAGATGAACCTGACTGGCTTTCAAATAAATGCAAAATAATTGCAAATTTGTGAGTCAATTTTGGCGAGTCTGAATGAATCCCATCCTTGAAATGAGACGCTGTGATTAAGATTAATCCGATCCCTGAAATGAGACGCTGTGATCAACATTAATTCTATCCCTGAAATGAGACGCTGTGATCAAGATTAATCCGCTCCCTAAAATGAGACGCTGTGATCAAGATTATTCAGATTCCTGAAATGAGACGCTGTGATTAAAATTAATTCGATCCCTGAAATGAGACGCTGGGATCAAGATTAATCCGATCCCTGAAATGAGACGCTGTTATCAAGATTAATCCGATGCCTGAAATGAGACGCTGTGATCAAGATTCACTGACAAGACAGCCTGGCTGCAGACAGTTTCTATTTTAACAAGAAATATAATATTGTACTTCACAAGGAACGGAAATGATGGTCAGTCATAATACCATGCATCAAAGATGGTGTAGTTCGGAGGGTATTCCGACTAGGGATGACAAGAAAACGATGATGTCATAATGAATGTGCGTATTTTTCTACCCAATAGCAGACTTCTACTCGCGAAGCAATACACGGAGTCATTTTTCAAATATTTTTCATAACAAAGATGTACTGAAAATTGCACCATGGGCTTATTCGTGATAGAGCACCAACGCCGGATCAACGGGTCGTCCTTACTCATTATCCTTCGGACCATGCCATTCTTGATCAATATCATAATAACAGCAATTGAGTCTGTTCTTGCACGGCATTCGGTAGACTGAGTACAGTCGCCACACTATTTCTGGCATCAAGTTACGAATTGGGTGACTTCTGAGAGCAGCGTCACATGTGGTGGGTGTGGCTGGCGTTCAAATAGTGGGTGTCAACGGGGTTCAACAAGTGGGTGTCACTGTGGTCAACTTGTGGTGTCACTGGTGTGGGCCGCTGGTGTTCAGTAGTGGGTGTCACTACATGGTGTTCAACTAGTGTGTGCCGCTGGTGTTCAGCAGTGGGTGTCACTACATGGTGTTCAACTAGTGTGTGCCGCTGGTGTTTAGCAGTGGGTGTCATTTGAGTTCAGTTTACAAGTGTTTACATGTGTAGAAAGACATCAACAGGACTATTGGCCCAAACTAGGTTGCCCTTTGATAGCAAGAGAATTAGTTCTGAAGTAGAACGTCTAAGAGAGCTTCGTGTGCCATTTTTTTTTTATTACAACAAGAAATGGAACGGCTTAGCTATTTATCGGCGATTTATGTAGAACTTATCGAGCCGCGACCTAAACGCTTAGATTGTATTGCTGTTTACAACCTCCGCTGGATTTTTTTTCCATTCTTCGACAACTCTATACGTGACGAAATTGCGCGTGATGTCGAGTAAGAAACGCTTCACAACGATTCACAGTCACTCCGTTTGTATCTAGAGTGAAAAGGCTCGCTCGGTCAACGTTTTCCTTACCTTTCATAATCTTTCACACTTCTATCATGCTGCCTATGACGCAACGTTTCTCTAGCGAATAAAGATTGAGTTCACGAAGCCTGTTTTCGTACGATTTATTCCGCAGCGAGGGGATGAATTTGGTAGCTCTACGTTGAACCTTCTCATGTTTGATAACGTTTTTTCTTAGGAATGGAGACCAGAATTGAACGGCATACTCGAGATGCGGCGGTCTAACAAATGCATTAAATAACTTGACCACACTGTGTTGGTTTTTGTACGAGATAGTGCGGGATATCATACCTAGCATTCTGTTGCCTTTCTTGGCAGCATCGTTACATTGCTTGCTACTTTTTAAGTCGTTACGAATGATGACGCCTAAATTTCTCTCTTCGGTGACTCGAATGAGTTTCTTTCCAGACATTGAATGTTCGTGTTTGGGGTTGTGACGACCTATGTGCATAACTTTGCATTTGTCTACACTAAATTTCATTTGCCAATTTTCTGACCAATCAACAATTTTGTTCAAGTCTAGTTGGATCTGCTGACACTCTAGTTCAGCTTGCACTTTTCATCCGATCTTCGTATCGTCTGCAAACTTGCTAATGTTTGAGAGTACGTTGCTATCGAGATCGTTAATGAATATTATAAAGAGAACTGGCCCTAACACTGATCCTTGAGGCACGCCGCTTGTAACATTACCTCAGGGGGAGGGAGCTCCGTTAAGTACAACTCGCTGCCGTCTGTCCGAAAGCCATCATTTTATCCACTTGTTAAGTTCGTCTCGAATACCGATGCTGTGCAATTTACTAATTAGGCGCTTGTGGGGGACTGTATCAAAGGTCTTTTGAAAGTCAAGGTAAATGATTTCGATTGGAGATTTTGTGTCGTGGATTTCGATTATATTTCTGAAAAAGAGTAGCAGATTTGTATGACAGGAACGGTTGTGTCTAAAGCCATGCTAAGAGTCGCCAATCAATTTGTTTGATTCTAGGAATTCTGTAATTTTATCCGTTATCAAACTTTCCATCAACTTGCCAATGACTGAGGTGAGATTAAATGGACTGTAGTTGCCGACACACTTTTTTTAATGCAAATTCAAGTCTGCGTCACGTTCATCAAAGACTCCCTCCGTACTTGAGGAGGAACGGGTGCATCTATACACGTACAGTACATATGAACCAACATTAGCAATAAACCAGCCTTTTCACGATGCTTTAATCATGTGCTAATTGTTACAACTTACACGTTCAGAGGTATGAGAAACTTATGAAAAACAAGGGAATCATCAAATTCTCGTAAACCAAAGAAACCCCGGAGTGATTTGATTTGATTTGAGCCTCATTTCTACCGGAGCCTCAACACCCCGTAGTGAATACTCGCAACAGGGGCTTGACTTTAACAAGGGATGGGACTTGCTAATCAATACAGCAGAAGAAGAGGCCATCCGTACTTATTTTACTATCAGATATATTTCACTTTCCTTGGGAAACTGCCTCGTAAAGACCAAGTTACTTCAAAAAAACAAGTTTGCAATTTCAATAATCGCAAACACTCAAAGTTTCGAGAACAGCAAAGGTGACAACTGTCCTTACATTATCTTAGTGCAGGATGAAAGTCCTTACATTATCTTAGTGCAGGATGAAAGTCTTTACATTATCTTAGTGCAAAATGAAAGTCCTTACATTATCTTAGTGCAGGATGAAAGTCCTTACATTATCTTAGTGCAGGATGAAAGTCCTTACATTATCTTAGTGCAGGATGAAAGTCTTTACATTATCTTAGTGCAGGATGAAAGTCCTTACATTATCTTAGTGCATGATGAAAGTCCTTACGTTATCTTAGTGCAGGATGAAAGTCTTTACATTATCTTAGTGCAGGATGAAAGTCCTTACATTATCTTAGTGCAGGATGAAAGTCCTTACATTATCTTAGTGCAGGATGAAAGTCCTTACATTATCTTAGTGCAGGATGAAAGTCCTTACATTATCTTAGTGCAGGATGAAAGTCCTTACATTATCTTAGTGCAGGATGAAAGTCTTTACATTATCTTAGTGCAGGATGAAAGACCTTACATTATCTTATTGCAGGATGAAAGTCATTACATTACCTCAGTGCAGGATGAGTCCTTACATTATCTGCGTGCAGGATGGAAGTCCTTACATTATCTAAGTACAGGATGGAAGTCCTTACATTATCTTATTGCAGGATGAAAGTCCTTACATTATCTCAGTGCAGGATGAAAGTCCTTACATTATCTGCGTGCAGGATGGAAGTCCTTACATTATCTTAGTGCAGGATGGAAGTCCTTACATTATCTTAGTGCAGGATGAAAGTCCTTAGATTATCTCAGTGCAGGATGAAAGTCATTACATTATCTTCGTGCAGGATGGAAATCCTTACATTATCTTAGTGCAGGATGGAAGTTCTTACATTATCTTATTGCAGGATGGAAGTTCTTACATTATCTTATTGCAGGATGGAAGTTCTTACATTATCTTAGTGCAGGATGAAAGTCCTTACATTATTTCAGTGCAGGATAAACGCTTATGATAGAAAGAACGATAACAATCGCCCACCACAACGACCGGATGCAACCGACGACCGGATAGCTGGCAATGACGGTAACAAAGTAGATAGTATAGGCGGTAGCGAAGAAGCTGATAATGGCGGTAACGAAGTAGCTAGTAATGGCGGTAACGAAGTTGCTAGTAATGGCGGTAACGAAGTAGATAGTATAGGCGGTAGCGAAGAAGCTGATAATGGCGGTAACGAAGTAGATAGTAATGGCGGTAACGAAGTAGCTAGTAATGGCGGTAACGAAGCAGCTAGTAATGGCGGTAACGAAGCAGCTAGTAATAGCGGTAACGAAGTAGCTAGTAATGATTCTAACGAAAAAGCTAGTAATGGCGGTAACGAAGCAGCTAGTAATGGCGGTAATGAAGCAGCTAGTAATGGCGGTAACGAAAAAGCTAGTAATGGCGGTAATAAAGTTGCTAGTAATGGCGGTAGTGAAGAAGCTAGCAATTGTGATAACGAAGTAGTATAGGAATGGTGGTAACGATGCAGCTAGTTATGGCGGTAACGAAGAAACTATTAATAGCGGTAACGAAGAAGCTAGTAATGTCGGTAACGAAGCAGCTAGTAATGGCGGTAACGCAGTAGCTAATAATGGCGGTAAAGGCCTGGTGTTAATATGCTACAGGAGATGCACTAGTTAAAAATTCAGCAGGACATTTCCGGCGTGCGCGTCTTTTTCAGCGGAAGTTCTATGGGTAACAGTTTCAAATTTATTTCATTACTGGACAATTGCCTATACAATGCACATTAATTTAAGTTCAGTCTTCATTCATTTAAATAAAGGAGTTGCGTTAATGTATGATCAATAAAGTCACATCAGTCATTCTGACTTAATTCCCAAAACTAACTTTTCATTACGTTTTTATCACGAGCAAAAAATCTTTACATAAATATGTGGCTTCGCTGAGCGGTTACATTTGTCTACTAATGTGCCAGTACAGTGGCTCTACCATATTATGGGCAAGAGTAGTGGCTTTACCATGATATGGACATGTATAGTGGCTTTACCATGATATAAGCAGGTATAGTGGCTTCAGCATGATATGGGCAAGTATAGTGGCTTTACCATGATTTGGGCAAGTAGAGTGGCTTTACCATGGTATGGGCAAGTACAATGGCATTGTCATAATATGGGCAAATATAGGACGAGAGAGCAACGTCTATGAGACTTGCGTGACGACTGTCTTACGTCGATAAGACTTGCGTGATGACTGTCTTACGTCGATAAGACTTGCGTGATGACTGTCTTACGTCGATAATACTTGCGTGACGACTGTCTTACGTCGATAATACTTGCGTGACGACTGTCTTACGTCGATAATACTTGCGTGACGACTGTCTTACGTCGATAATACTTGCGTGACGACTGTCGTGGGTAAGGATTGTCTTCTGTTGATGAATGATGTGTTAGGAGTTTCTCATGCAAATCGACGGGACGTGGGATACAAGGTTGTACGTCGACGAGTCTCGACGTCTACGAGCATCGACGTCTAGGAGCCTCGACGTCCACGTGCCTCGACGTCTACAAGCCTCGACGTCTGAGTCTCGACGTCTACGAGTCTCGCCGTCTACGAGTTTCGACGTCTACGAGCCTCGACGTCTACGAGCCTCGACCTCTACTAGCCTTGACGTCTACGAGCCTCGACCTCTACTAGCCTTGACGTCTACGAGCCTCGAAGTTTACGCCAAAATGTGACCAGTATCGCTCTCTCCATTCAAGTTGGAGGATAAGTATGAAGCCTAATGGCCTAATGGTCTAATGACTGAAGTATGAAGCATAATGGTCTAATGACTGAAGTATGAAGCCTAATGGTCTAATGACTGAAGTATGAAGCCTAATGGTCTAATGACTGAAGTATGAAGCCTAATGGTCTAATGACTGAAGTATGAAGCATAATGGTCTAATGACTGAAGTATGAAGCCTAATGGTCTAATGACTGAAGTATGAAGCCTAATGGTCTAATGACTGAAGTATGAAGCCTAATGGTCTAATGACTGAAGTATGAAGCATAATGGTCTAATGACTGAAGTATGAAGCCTAATGGTCTAATGACTGAAGTATGAAGCCTAATGGTCTAATGACTGAAGTATGAAGCCTAATGGTCTAATGACTGAAGTATGAAGCATAATGGTCTAATGACTGAAGTATGAAGCCTAATGGTCTAATGACTGAAGTATGAAGCCTAATGGTCTAATGACTGAAGTATGAAATATGAAGCCTAATGGTCTAATGTCTGAAGCATGAAGTGTGAAGCCTAATGGTCTAATGACTGAAGTATGAAGACTAATGGTCTAATGACTGAAGTACGAAGCCTAATGGTCTAATTACTGAAGTATGAAGCCTAATGGTCTAATTACTGAAGTATGAAGCCTAATGGTCTAATGGCTGAAGCCAAAGTTTCATCAATCAGTGCTAGATAATCAGCTCCTTCGTAGTGATATTCTGGCTACGCGTCAGCGGTGCATGTACTGTTGGTCACGATACAGTCTAGACCCATTCTCCAACTGCTTTATCAGATCGTCAGGAGCTGAATTTGGACAAAGTATTAAAAGTATCTAGATACACTGGCTGTAAGTAACGGAGTTTCTCTGCATGGGACACGCGAGTGTGATTACAGCTGGACTTAATACAAAAATAAAATACATTTCCAGCGCATTTCGTACAAAACAATTATGAGAGATTGAGTAGAGTAACGGGAAAATTAATTATTAATTTAATTTGCCTAGATGCGATGTAGTTTGTTGTCCTTCATCAGTTGACTGATAAAAACTGGTATGTCTTTTTAAAATGTACTAATATTTTTGCATGGCTTGTTGAAAAAGCTACGAGATAAATTATGTTAGGGCCTAAAGAACACATTCTGGAGCTTTTGGAATGGCTGCTGACCGAAAAGAACACAAGTGAACCTTATTCGGATCAATTTATCCCCATAGGGCAACTGGGAGCCCACGACGCTATTGTGTTATTGAACGCTTCTGTTATCAACGCCCTGGGGATGGGAAGTCGAAGGACCGGTGATGGGCAGTACACAGTATCTAGACACTATTTTTTTTACTTTGTCCGATTTAGACAAAAACCTTTTAGACAAAATTCTCTGATGAAATATCAAGATACTGTTCCTAGCTAACGGATGTTACTTGTTAACTTGACGAACACACAGGCGAGGCGTATCATGTAATTCCTCACTGCTCACTGACTGGACAATGCGATGTCCTCTCTTTGCTTGGCAGCTGTTGAGGATACTCAGCACTTGCAGCCGCTCAAATATCGTGGCGTTGATGTATCCAAAAGTGTTTTGTGTTTGCTCTCGATGTTTTTAAAGTAACAATATCTGCTCTTCTACGAAGCTCATGGACAACGAACCCTTTTTCAAATGGCAACTGTAGATCACCAGTCCCAAATTTTCCAGGGGACTTTCCTTACGTTAGCCCTGTCGAGGAGGATGTCTATGAGTGGAGGCTGTTTCGATTCCGATAGTATCTCTAATTCCAAAGGTCCTCAGAGCAGAGTAGAGTATACCTGAGTCGACCTCGGCAAGAAACTCCAGGAATACCCCTATGCAAGGTGTGAAAAAGACGTGCGACTCCATCATAATTTTTTTGCATGAGTGATCCATTAAGATTTCTGTCAAGAGTGACTCGGAATACTGCCAACTCATGCTACGGAGGGGGCTGAGGGTGACACAGCCCCTGCATGGACCTTTACCCGCCCCATGAAATGTAGGCTCCCCAGACAGTAGAGAACATACATGCGTACACAAGCACGGGCCTGTGTGCCTTTACGTAGTATACAGAGGAGTCGCGTAGTTCATCCAAAGCTGACCCTTGAGTGGGCTTAACTGCACGACAAGGAAGTAATTCCACCTACAAGACCTGCTTAAATATACTGGCTAGAGGAGATTAGACAAAGTAGTTTGCTCGTGTGTGATTGAGAGGGAGAAAGAAGGACATGGAAGCGTGAAGAGCACTGTGATGATCATGGAAGCGTGAAAAGTACTGTGGTGGTCATGGAAGCGTGAAGAGTACTGTGGTGATCATGGAAGCGTGAAGAATACTGTGGTGGTCATGGAAGCGTGAAGAGTACTGTGATGATCATGGAAGCGAGAGGAGTACTGTGGTGGTCATGGAAGCGTGAAGAGTACTGTGGCGGTCATGGAAGCGTGAAGAGTACTGTGGTGGTCATGGAAGCGTGATGAGTACTGTGCTGATCATGGAAGTGTGAAGAGTACTGTGGTGATCATGGAAGCGTGAAGAGTACTGTGGTGGTCATGGAAGCGTAGGACATGGAAGCGTAACGAATATTGTGGTGGTCCGATAGCACACAAGATAACAAATAGTTTTCTGTTTGACTTACAAATATTAATCTGCAAAAGCTGAACAAATTCTGCCAGAGCGTATTTGAGCATCGTGAAGGATTTTGTTTGATCAGATCCCTCTTGATAGGCAGATGACTGTCCAACGGTAAATATTCAGCGACATTTGTGCGTCGATAAAACTAGGGCAAATGTCACAACTATCATTGAAAATCAAATCATTTCATGGCCAGAGTTAGCTTCAATACAGTATTTAACTACTTTTCTTGACTAATTTCTCCAAAAGTTTCTTCTCGAAATCCAAATAAGTATTTGGAAAACAGTATCTAGATACCGAGGTACCCTAGACCCTACCAGTAGAGCCTGCGATATGATTTACTACCGCATCATATGCCCTATCCAATTACAGTATTGATTGCCGTGATAGATGGAGCTGGCTCAAGGTGAAACATAGTGACCCAGTGATAAAAATGATCAGCCCCTCACTACATGAGATTGTAGGCTCGTATGTGTGTACTTACGCATGCATGTATGTGTGTACAAACATACTTGTTGGGATGGATGGATGATTATTCATTTTATAGATCATTACCACTTTATTTTAGTATTTTATTCTTTCTTATTTCGTGGGCTCTATTATTTATCTGTGCCTTTTTTCATGGTGATCAATTTTGAATTAGTTATATAATAATGTATCGTTAGATGCGCGCAGGGGCCCTAGGTGGACTATGCGGTGTGTTAGTTAGTCTAGTCCAACCTACGGTGGGAGTATTTGCGCTCTCCCGGGCGCCTAATAAATGTCCAAACACAGCTAGGCGTTCTGACGGCTAAATGGTGAAATAATGTTGATGCTTAGAGAGTGAAAGTCTTGAATGGCACTGTGCGTGGATGCGACGAGGAGAGTCGAGGCAGGTTGAGGCGAGTGGAGACGAGTCGACTGGCGAGGTGACGAGTCGAGACGAACCGAGGCTGGTTGAGACTAGGTGACCTGGGAATGGGGGGTACTCGTGGGACCCGCGGGACTCGAGGGACCCGGGGGTTTTGGGATCCCGGGGGACATGGAAGACCAGGAGGATTTGGGGGGACCCACTTGGACCCTTACAAGGCATTTTAAGACACCCTTGAGACCCTTTGGAACCCCCATGAGAAAATTTGTGACCCGCTTGAGGCCTCTCTGAACCCTGGGACCCCTGCTTCCCTCTCCACACGCTGTGAGACCCATACATAGAAAACTGTATATATGTGAAATGCTTGAGTAAACCAATTAATTATTACAGTCCGCGGATTACTGGCACAGAGGGCGAGGGTCGGGTCGAGGCTGGTCGAGGTGCGTCGAGATCAATCGCAACATGTTGAGGCGAGTCGAGTTGTTCGCGACGAGCCGAGACTGGCCGAAATGATTCGATACAAGCCGAGATGAGCTGAGACGAGGGGACCCGGGGAGCTCGTGGGACCCGGGGGACTTGGGTTACCCTCCGGAATTCGTCTGGCTCTTATGAGACCCGAAGTTCCTCGGCCACCACACACCCATCGTAAAATGCTTGAGTGATTTTTTTTATTATTGCAGTCCACATGATCACTAGGGCGGAGGGAGAGAGCCACGTCGAGGCTGGACGAGGTGCGTCGAGATCAGTCGAAGCATGTTGAGGCGAGTTGGTCGCGACGAACCGAGACTGGCCGAAATGATTCGAGACAAGCCGAGATGAGCTGAGACAAGGGGTCTTGGGGGACCCGTGGAGCTCAGGAAGACCAGGGGGACTTGGGTTACTCTCTGGGATTTATCGGGTTCTTTTGGGACCCAAGGGACCTATACTCCCCTCACCCTATCCCCTTAAACAATAAGTGCGAAATCAATCATCTGAGCAGTTTTTCTGCCCATGACAAACCTACCCTTACTTTCTTCATGATCCACAATTTTGTCATGCATAATAATGCAGCTGTACTTGTGCGGAAGTTCCTGTTTGTGCTTTTGTGAATGGGTGTTTTTTCTTGAGTCTGCTCGATCGCGCGTGCACGGACCATCTGTATCTTCTGGGTTTGACTTGGACTGCGTAACTTTAAACCTTGTAGCGCGTCGCGGTTGGAGTTGATATAATCCGTGAAGCCATAGACCCTGTACCAATTTCGACGATACTATCTGTGCGCACGGGCGCGCGTGTATATTACTCCCTCATTTCCATCTAAAAATTTCCACTACAAGTCCAGAGACATCGTGCTTCCGTTATTCACTTCCCTCGTCAGGCCATAAATGGAATTTGCGGTAAAATTTGGTCCACTCACCTATGAGGGGATACTAACAAAATGAAACGTGTTCAGCATCGAGCCACAAAAATGATCCCGGACCTAAGACATTAGACATGTCCGCAAAGACCCGACGAACTCGAACTAATATCACTAGGAAGAAGACGGCTTAGAGGCGAGTTAAGAGAAAACTTCAAGCCCAGAGATCACTAGGAAGAAGACGGCTTAGAGGCGAGTTAAGAGAAAACTTCAAGCCCAGAGAGCCTCTTTGATTACAACCCAATGAACAGAAATAAAGGACATTAACTGCAGCTAAATTCATCCAAAACATTAGTGGCTAAAAGCTTCTTCCCAATCAAGATACCAACAATTTGGCGCCGTTTACCACATGATTTGGTTAGCAGTGATAACGTAAACACACTTGAAAACCAGCCCGACAAACACTGGGAGACTAATCCACCCCCTTACTAACAAAAAGTAGCGTTGGGGCTTTTGCCGCCACGGTAGCAACAACCTCCGTTGGAGCCTCCAACATCCTGCAGCCCATGAACGAGGGACACCTCATCTAGGCTGGGCTAGCTGTACTACGAATTCAATTATGGAATACTGCTAGTATGGGGTCCTCAGCACGTCTCAGGCCTACTACTGTTACTACTACTACTACTATTACTTCTAACTTTCTGATGTGTTTCGATTCGTAAACCAAACACATGATCTTTAATGTTCATGTATAATGCAATTTATTAGGATCAGTTATAAGAAATTCAATGCAACCCGCGTTGAAT
>SDVV010027978.1:0-12027 GCA_016164225.1 Gammarus roeselii | reverse complement strand
CGTAGTACGTCCTTAGTGGTTGTTGTAGTTGTTGCTTAGTCTTAGCTCTTCCCGCGGTGGAGGAGCCACGGTCCTTGGTGAACAGCGTCGGCGTCCCTGCTTAGTTTGACCGTCAGTAAGTCCATTGTCAACAGCGTCAGAGTTCCTGCTGTGTTTACCTGTTAGTAAGTCCTTGATCAGCAGCATCTTAGTCCCTGCTCGGTTTACTAGTCACAAAGTCGTTGGTCAACAGCATCAGCGTGCCTGTTTTAGTTTACCTTCGGTGAGCATCATCAGAATACCTGCTTAGTAAACTCAACAGTAAGTCCGTGGTCACCAACGTCACAGTGCCTCAGCATGCCTGTTAGGAAGTCCCTTCTCACCAACGTCAGAGTCCCTGTTTTGTTTACACGTCAGTTAGTTTAACAGTAAGTTTTCGTATGAACTGAACGTCGACAGAGTACCTGCTCAGTTAACCCGTCAGTAAGTCAGTGATCAACAGCGTCAGAGTGCCTCAGTTAACCCTTTAGAAAGTCATTTCTCTCCAGCGTCAGAATCCCTGCTTAGTTAACCGTCAGTAAGTCCTTTCTCATCAGTGTCAGACTACCTGCGTAGTTTACACTTCTTTAGTGCTTTGTCAACAGCGTCAGAGTCCCTACTTGGTTCACCGGTCATTGTGTCACCAGTCCACATTGGGTGTCCGGTTGTTCAGTTGTCAATTCTACCTATCTCGAGCCCAAAGTCCCTTTACCGTATGCAAGAGTCCACGCATCCATGATTGAGGGGTCCATCAATCTGACGCCATCATTGTCTGGCGTGAATGCAGCCAGTCACTCAAGTGTACTGTCCACTTGCGGTCCGCCTCCGTCATCAGGCGAAGAAAGTTCTGAGGTAGCGAGCTAAGTGTCGACTATAGCTCTACTTTCACTTATGAGTCAGGGCGACGTGGTGAGCACCTGACTTTTACTTGGAGGAGGAAATGGAGGAGAGATCATATACCTAAGTTTGGTGTTCCAGAACGTAACGACCCCGTGAATAAACCTTGATTTAATATTAGAAAGGGAAACATGTTTAGAATGGGAAAATCATAATCATCCGTCGAACTGAAAACAAAAACACTAACGTCAGTGTTTGTATGCGTCAAGAAATGACAGTCTGAGCAGATCACGGCACTGTCAATACAGCTGTCAAAGATAGCTGGCATGGCCACTTCTACACCTGTATATGATTTCGTATTGTCTTTCAGTACCATGCAGTCCCGTCAGGGTCATAATATTGTCTGTCAGTGTCATGCAGTACCGTCAGTGTTCATGATATTGTCTGTCAGTACCATGCAGTTTCGTCAGTGTCATACTTTTGTCTGTCAGTACCATCCAGTTACGGTCATAATTTCGTTTGTCAGTACGATGTAGTCCCGTCAGTCTCATAATTTTGTCTGTCAGTACGATACAGCTCCGTCAGTGTCATAATATTGTTTGTCAGTACCCTTCAGTTAAGTCAATGTCATAATATTGTTTATCAGTACCATCCTGTTACGTCAGTGTCATAATATTGTCTGTCAGTACCATCCAGTTAAGTCAATGTCATAATATTGTCTGTCAGTACCATCCAGTCACGCCAATGTCATAATATTGTCTGTCAGTACCATCCAGTTACGTCAATGTCATAATATTGTCTGTCAGTACCATCCAGTTAAGAATGTCATAATATTGCCTGCCAGTACCATCCGGTTACGTCAATGTCATAATATTGTTTGTCAGTATCATTCAGTTACGTCAATGTCATAATATAGTCGGTCAGTATCATCCAGTTACGTCAATGTCATAATTTTGTCTGTCAGTACCATCCAGTTACGTCAGTCATAATATTGTCTGTCAGTATCATTCAGTTACGTCAATGTCATAATATTGCCTATCAGTACCATCCAGTTACGTCAATGTCATAATATTGTCTGTCAGTATCATCCAGTTACGTCAAAGTCATAATATTGTTTGTCAATACGATACAGCTCCGTCAATGTCATAATATTGCCTGTCAGTACCATCCAGTTGCGGCAATGTCATAATATTGTCTGCCAGTACCATCCAGTTAAGTCAATGTCGTAATATTGCCGGTCAGTACCATCCAGTTACGTCAATGTCATAATATTGTCTGTCAGTACGATACAGCTCCGTCAGTGTCATAATATTGTCTGTCAGTACCATCCAGTTACGTCAATGTCATAATATTGTCTGTCAGTACGATACAGCTCCGTCAGTGTCATTATATTGTCTGTCAGTACCATCCAGTTACGTCAATGTCCTAATATTGTCTGTCAGTACCATTCAGTTACGCCAATATCATAATATTGTCTGTCAGTACCATCTAGTTAATACAATGTCATAATATTGTCTGTCAGTACCATCCAGTTACGTCATTGTCATAATATTGTCTGTCAGTATCATCGGGTTACGTCAATGTCATAATATTGTCTGTCAGCATAATGCAGTCCCGTCAGTCTGTCCCAATATTGTCAATAAATACCGAGCTGTTTTTAGCACTTTCTCCCGCGCTTTCGAAAGTGTTCTATATTTAGTGAGTTTTCTCTGCTTCCACGATCAAAACTTCATTTGTCTCTACTATCACTTTGAGAGACATGTCCACTTTCACGTACCGTTTGAGTAATCTTTCACGCTTTTATATAATTGCATATTCATCAGTCTCTACCGCCACGCAAGAACATTTTGTCAGACCCATATACTGCAGAGCTACAAAGTTGCTGTATCCTCTATTGTTTTGTTCGAATAGGTTGTCAGTCTATTGTCTGGTTTGATAGTCATTAGTCTCCATCGCTAGTCATGAAAAGTTCTTCAATCAACTGTCAGGCTTGTTATTAAATTATTAGTCTCTACGATCAGTCTGTCAAGTTCGCTAACTTTCATTGTAAATGTGAAGAGGCGTAAGTCTGTATTCTTAAGTTTAAGATATTTGTCTATGGTCATATTTTAAAGCTGTAATTCTGTTGTCAGGCATCGTAGTCGACCGTCTCTGCTGGCAAGGTTCATAGTCATAATTGCTGCTGTCAGGGTTCATAGTCGTTCGTCACTGCTGTCGGGGTTTATAGTCGTTAGTCGGTGCTGTCAGGATTCATAATCGTTAAACGCTGCTGTCAGGGTTCATAGTCGTCAGTCGCTGCTGTCATGGTTCATAGTCCGCTATTGTCAGGGTTCATAGTTGTTAGTAGCTGCTGTCAGGATTAATAGTCGTTAGTCGCTGCTGTCAGGGTTCATAGTCGTTAGTCGCTGCTGTCAGGGTTCATAGTCGTTCGTAACTGCTGTCACGGTTCATAGTCGTTCGTAGCTGCTGTCAGGGTTCATAGTCGTTAGTCGCTGCTGTCAGGGTTCATAGTCGTTGGTCGCTGCTGTCAGGTTTAAATAGTCCTTATTCGCTGTTGCCGGGATTCATAGTCGCTAGTCGCTGCTGTCAGGGTTCAGTATCGTTAGTCACTGCTATCAGGAATAAAAAATCATTAGTCGCTGTTGTGTGGAATAAATACTCTTAAGTCTCTGTTGTCACGGTTCATAGTCGTTCGTAGCTGCTGTCAGGGTTCATAGTCGTTAGTCGCTGCTGTCAGGGTTCATAGTCGTTAGTCGCTGCTGTCAGGGTTCATAGTCGTTCGTAACTGCTGTCACGGTTCATAGTCGTTCGTAGCTGCTGTCAGGGTTCATAGTCGTTAGTCGCTGCTGTCACGGTTCATAGTCGTTGGTCGCTGCTGTCAGGTTTAAATAGTCCTTATTCGCTGTTGCCGGGATTCATAGTCGCTAGTCGCTGCTGTCAGGGTTCAGTATCGTTAGTCACTGCTATCAGGAATAAAAAATCATTAGTCGCTGTTGTGTGGAATAAATACTCTTAAGTCTCTGTTGTCGCGGTTGATAGTCGTTAGTCACCGCTGTCAGAGTTCATAGTCGTGAGTGGCTGTTGTCGCGGTTGATAGTCGTTAGTGACCGCTGTCAGAGTTCATAGTCGTGAGTGGCTGTTGTCGCGGTTGGTGTGACTACCCTCTACTAACATACATCAGACTTAGAAATGGTCAGTGACATGACATAATTGCCTGGAAAAGGCCCTCTCAATTAATGTATTTTCACAGACATTGCCATTGCTCTGTGCCCATCACCGTACAAAAGATGGAAATGAGTGCTTAAAATGGTTGGCACTTGCAAGTACCGTGAAACATTCAAAGACAAATAGAAACATTTGTTCAATTTCTGTAATCGTACTACAGTCTCATATTTAATTGCGTTATTATAGGGGAAAAGAATGTTTACGTGACCTATCATATCATCCAATGAATATTGTCGTATCAAGCTTTAAATAATTGGCCAGCAACGGGTCAATAACTTTCCTTAGTCTATAGTCAGTCAATATTTTCTGTTCAAATCAATGCTTGTAACAACAGATCAGAGTCAAAACCGTTATACACACACACGGTCTACGTTGGAAAAGTCGCTCGTGTGAATTTCAAAAATGAAATAATAAATAAAAGTAATTGTTGCTTGCATCAATAAATACTAGTCATCGTCAACTAGTTTCTTGCTTCAATGAATATTCGTCAACGTCAATCAGTTGTTTGCATCAATAAATATTTGTTAGTGTCAAGCACATGTTTGCATCAATAAATTTTAGTCAGTCTCAATCAGTTGCTTGCATCAATATATATAAGTCAACGTCAATCAGTTGTTTGCATCAATAAATATTTGTTAGTGTCAATCAAATGTTTGCATCAATAAATATTAGTCAGTCTCAATCAGTTGCTTGCATCAATATATATAAGTCAACGGCAATCAGTTGTTTGTATCATCAATTTTTAGGCATCGTCAATCAGTTGCTTGCGTCAATAAATATTAATCTACGTCAATCAGTCATTTGCATCAATAAATACTAGTCCTCGTCAATCAGTTGTTTGCATCAATAGATACTAGTCCTCGTCAATCAGTTGTTTGCATCAACAAATACTAGTCCTCGTCAATCAGTTGTTTGCATCAATAAATACTAGTCCTCGTCAATCAGTCGTTTGCATGAATAAACACTAGCTCTCGTCAATCAGTTGTTTGCATCAATAAATACTAGTCCTCGTCAATTAATCGTTTGCATCAATAAATACTAGTCCTCGTCAATCAGTTGTTTGCATCAAAAAATGATATTCCTCGTCAATCAGTTGTTTTCATCAATAAATACTATTCCACTTCAATCAGTCGTTTACATCAATAAATAGAAAACAAGCTCCCTAGTGTCCAGGTAACTCATTTGAATATGAATGAATCATAAGTCAAATAATAATTTTCATGTCAGTATGCACGTAGCTCAATTAAAAAATGAAGAAACGATCAACTTTTAAAGGGGTCGTTTCTTCTCATTTGACGAAGTTCCGTTTGTATCTACCTTCTGTGCAATGTGTCTCAATTCATCCTTCTAGCCACAACAAAAACAGCACCAAACGCTGGAAACGACTTTAAAGGGCGTGACTCTTTCCCCTGATTCACATACGTCTGCTCAGAACCAACATTGCAAAGTAGGAAGGACTTCAAAGTACGAGTTCAGGGTCATTCACCTTCCCAGGAGTTCTCCCCTGTCCACCCGTGATCCAGCGACGGCTGTAGATGACGCCACTGGAGTGAAGCTTGTTCTGGAATTAAAGAAGTCTGAGCCCAGGAAGCAGACGATTAGGAGCAGTGCGAATAGAAGGGGATTTAGCACGCATATTTACATTTTTTTACATTACAGCTTACCTTGAGTTGCCTTTCCACCCGCCCACCTGACACCCCTCTCGAAATTCAAACGTAAACCGAACTCAAGTCTTCGAAGTTTGTAATATGAGTTCGTAATTTTCACCCATAATATTGTCGATAACTTGGTAGTCCGTTGTCTTAGAAAGTAATTTATGAGCCAATCAGCAAAATAGCTGTGCAAAAAAACTATTCAAATACTGGATGGGGATCATCTTGACAAAATGTGATATGCTTTTAATATTGGTTGAAGTTTTTCATAGATAGTTGCACAACTATTCAAACTGAACGCCGATGCCAAAGAAAATCAAGAAATTATTTCTTACCACTTGTTTTTTTAATGAAGTTCTAATGCTAGTACGATGCAAAAAAAATTATACAAAACAGACTACGAATCGTCAGTTGATATGGAAATTCGACCAACTGAGTATCATAGGCTACCACCACTACTGCATTCCGATGTTAGTTGTTCAGTTGTTAACTACCAGAAGCGAGCACTAGAACAACCTATCTAGTTGTTAAGTTAATATGTCGTTTCCAGGTTAAACTGTATCACCTTGTTTCCCAGAAAACGGACCAAATGTTTATGTGTGTCCCAAAATATTAATTACATGAAAAGCGGTCATTTAGAGGTCAAACTCAGAGCTACTAAGATAACTTATATAAATTCAATTCCAGATTATTTTGTTCAAATCTACATCGAGAAAATTGAACAATTTAGAGGAAGAATTTTTTGAGTTAGTGTATTTCACCCTGTCTCTGCATTGTGGTCATGTTGTGATCGAAACTATAGAACTCACCCCTGGTAGTCAGCTGGTCCACTTTCTGTCAGAGTAAAGTGGTCTTTGAGTGGTCAGTGGTGGTGGCCGTTGGCACAGAAGCAGGTCGGAGCCGGCGTTCCAGAAGATGTCGGCTGTCACAGTCCGTATGTCCGTCGTCGAAAGGTGTCGTCAGCAAAGACATGGAAGTCAGGAGGGGGTCAAGTCGCTTAGTTGTGCACATTTGGGATTTCCAAGGGCATTGCAATCATAACCATGCGGGATGCCTCTTAAAAACCCCAAGTTTACATCAACAATAAAAGTCGAAGTAGCAGTGGTCGTAAGGAGGTCACGTCGTAAGGGCGAGTCGTCGCAGTCCGTCGTAGGTAGTCAGAAGACAGAGAGAAGAAGAGGTGCAGGTCTTGAATGGTAGTTCGTAAAGTTCACGAGTCAAATTCAAGGGTCCAAGTCACGATGGAGTCACATTTCAAACATCTCAAGCACCCGGTTACAATGTTGAGAGCAAGTTCTAATGGAGATTGAGGATGTTATTGTCGCTCTTGTGAACTTATATCTGTAGTTGAAAATAAAGCATGTAAGGGTATCAAAGCTTGCTGTCAATATGTGTTTTTGTGCTGTCGCATTTGTTGTTGTTAAATGTGTGTAAAGATATCAAATAATGTTAGCGTATTAACTTGCTAAAGCGTTCAAATTGCATTGCAAGTATATGATTTTAATATTAAGAATCATAAATATAAATTTCGAATACAAAAAAAGCAAAAACCAAATGAAGAAAACGCAATAAAGAAATATAATGAGTGAACAAGTTCTGAGTCCTGAACCATTAACTAAAACAAGGTTGTCCTAGGAATACAAGAAATTGCACCTTAACATAACGACATTGCAATAGGAAGATCATCAACACATGATGAAGTATGCCTTTTTGGAAATGGGTCTCACTCTACCATACTAGAACACGTTAACTACATTGCTGCGTAGTTGTAAAAATCCGAACATGAAGGGGTATGCCTTTTTGGAATTAGGGTTGCCTGCTATTCTAGAAGTCGTGATCTACATTGTTGCATAAAAGTGGTAAATCCAATCGATTACCAACGGAACTACATAACAGCAGGTCTTTCATGATTTTAATTTGTAACAATACTTGTCAACTAACTAAAAATTATGATACAGGCAAGCAACCCCATTATAAAGTTGCGGTCACTTAGGTGTGGACATGCACAGTAGCGCCTTCACATGCAAATTAATGGTAATCGTATAATCGTAGCAGGCAGCGATGGCTAACTCGAGTTGGCAACGAACGGTGAATGTTAAACAAAAATTTGGTCTGCTAAATAGATTGCATCCTTGATGTACTCTGGATACAGATTACCAAGGACTCTTATGTGTAAGGCAGGAATGAGAAGAGGTGAGTAGGATGCGCGAAAGGACTTGGAAGGAATGGGTCAGGAAAAGTCAGGTTGTAGTCCACTAGTGGCAGCAGGGCAGAAGAAGGGCGCTCACATACACTTCGGACAAAATAATGACTCTCTTAGTCGTGCTGGTCAGACAACTGGTACGAGAACTGATGATAATTATTTTTGAGCACAAAACTGGGCCAAGGATATGATGCGACTCGACAGGCAGAACAGGATATCATTGGTGCCATTTGATGGACAGATTAGGGCACATACGGTGCCGTTTCCCGATCTTTGAAAAACCATAACAATGCAGTTTGGCGGACAGAACAGCACGCCTATGATGTTATATGCCGGACAGAGGAGGACAGCTAAAGTGCAACTTGACGTACAGAGAAGAACACCCATGCCTATAGTGCTATTTGCCGGACAGAGGAGGGTGATCAGGTGGGGGAGGGTAGGAAGTGTGGGTCTAGAAGCGCCAGGATAATATGGTGTGGTGAGAGGAAGAGCAGTAACGTGTCTGTGTTGCGGTGGCCTGGCACGACTTGGGACTTAGCAGGCCAGTAGGGAACTTAATCAGACGCCCACTGGGCCCTGCTAACCCCCAAGCCATGACTGCCATGTCACACACATCCCCGTCAATGCTGCTACATAGACACAATTAGTGAACACGAAAAACAGGTTGATCATCTCTCGATAGCCAACTGAATGATGCTAGAGAGTATCCGACAACTGTAAAATTAAATAATGAATGGTGGAACTATGAATGAGTATAAAACCATTCGAAAATATATCTTAATGAAGCAAAATCATAAGGCAACATCTAGATATTCTCAGCCAACGCTTAATGAGCACAATTGGAGAACATTGTAATTGGAAGATAATGGGATCTTGGAAACCAAGTCGTCAGGCAAACATCAGAACTAAATGAACATTAAAGAGTGTAAAAACATATTCCAAATGTGGAAACATAGATACCTAAAACAAATCAAGAAAAAATGAACACAAAACTAAATAAAATAATAGCATTGAATGCACAGCATGACTAGTATATAATGAATGTATCACGTATACGTTGTTTTCAAATCACTCGTAAATGTTTATGGTATCACATCTTTTGCTGTTATTATTTTGACGAAAATAGGCTCGATCTCATTTGAAGCCGATGCTCCTTTGGGGCTGATCTTCTTCCCAGCCACCACATGTTTATGGAGTTGCCTCGACAACCGAAGCCGGCTCCAGAATGGCGCGCTTTTTAGAGCCACGCCACCACAGTCGTCGCCGCCAGAACACAAAACACGAAGGTAGCAGAGGGCGGTTCATGGTGGCCCTCTCTACGTTATTGGCATCAGAGGAGTGAAAAGATCGAATAGCCCCGACGACGATGCAAGCCTAGGCTTAGTTGTCTGTGCTTCGGTTGTTCCTTTGTCTCCATAGTCGACTAGCGCGTATTCAATCCATGAAACTTGATAACTTCAATTCAACTGGGAGCTAACTGAAAATAAAGAAGACAAGGAAGAATGAATTTAACGTACTCTTAGTAACGCAACCAAATAAATAAAATCATCATTGATGAATGTCAGTTAATCATGATGAAGCAATCGCTTGTTCTTAAACGAAATTTGATGTGAATTCGCATTTGAACTATGTTCAGCCAGTCAGGATTGGTAGTCCGTGGGCGTCGAAGTCTCCAAGTCGCGTTTACCCCGCGTGGGGTCTTTGCTCACGCCACCCCAGAGTTTGATCAGAAAATGTTTATATGCATTCGCGAGTAAAGTGTATCAATACCTGACTGTAAAGTATTTATTCACAATACTCACCACCGCAGAAGTGAAGCAAGTCCAACTGTTGCAGAGTGTGTTATGAATCTACACTGGGTGTGTCGGACTAGTGTTAATCAAGAACAACTTGTATACGCGCGACTTGTTCGAGAACCAGTTCCGTTACTTCACTCTTTTTTCTTCTTAGTGAAATTGTCTAGATCAGCAACAAAGTTAAAGTTCTGTTGCTATTTAAAATCTTCAAACGTTTTCACAACACGAGGCTATCACGTATGTTAACTGGGATTGAGAACATTCCAAGTGAATAAGTTTGTAGAGCAAGAGTCGACGAAGGATCGCTGTGGAGGAGGATCGGAGACGCTGTGCTAACTCGGCGGGTGCAGGTGAACAACTGGCCGGTCCTGTCGCAGCGGTCTCCTCCACATCTAACCAGCGACCCACTTCCCCCCTCCTCCCTCCCAGCCATCCCTCCCAGACCCCCCTTCCCCGAATCCCTCCCACGGCAGGTATCCACACCTCCGTTTTTCTCTTTAGTTTCTCTTCGCCACGATTTCTCTTTTGCTTAACAGGTAACAATGTACAATTCCTTTCTAAAGGCAATTTTGACCGACTAAGCGGCACAAGTTGCAACCGCTGCTGAGAAATTTTAAAGAAAATGTAATGAACATTCGTAATAACTTACGTTATGTACACACCGCAATGCTGCTTAGTAATATTTCTCCCCAAGATGATCGATGTTGAAAGTTGGGTTCAATGACCTGTCCCACTGCATGCAGAAACAGGAGACTGGAAGCTTTCGCTGCAACAACCGGCTGCGGTAGAAAGTTCACCTCGTCCTCCTCTCGGGTACAAACTTCTACACAGTGAGACTCCCAAAACCAAGTCGAACCTCGGATTGACATAGTCCTCTGCAACATCAACTTGCTACAGAGAGGAGCCAAAAGTGTCTCCACCAGAGGAATATTTGATGGAGCTCTGCAAGTTTCACTTCAAGAAAGCTCTCGGAATGGTAGACGGCGGGGGGGGGGGGCGCGCAGAGAAAGCGAATGAATGTTCGTACACAACCACCGGAACGGCGTTGGGCTTAGAAAGTTCCCTAACGGATCTCAGCTCTCTAAGCAACCTACTTTTATCCACGCCTTCTCAATCGCCCATTCCGATGTGAAGCGATCGTTGTCACCATTATTTCATTCGTGTCTTAAAACAATGGATCGTCGTAATTTGCTTTCCAAGGAAATGGGGTCACCTTCACCTTAGTTTATCGACTGAGGCTGTATGGAGATTTACATCAAATTTGTCATGATTAATCATTCAGACTATGATTGCGCCCTACCGGATTTCCACACTGTAGCAAAGAATATTATAGTTCATGCGAAACAATTCTCTCGGCATTTCTCCCCTCTATGGTATTTAAACGGTAGGAGTGAGTGTCTCAAAAATGTCTTTAAATATTTTAGACATTAATTTTGACAAAATATACAAAAGTTTGGCTGAAAATGTCACCCAATCGCTTTTAACTTTATGCAAGCTCACGTGAAAGTCTAACTCCGTTAATTTCAGTTTGAAAGCGTGGCGGTTTATATCGCCGTTTTGGTCGTGGAAAGGTTAGTTAGACATACATCAAAGCAATATAGAAACAGATATAGCGAGTAGATAATAAACGTTCATATTATGAATTACATTGGATTCACATCAAAGATTATTTAGCTCAACACTCTTAGCTGCATAAAATACTTTTATTCATCAGCAGATTCAGTGAAATAGTCTTTTATTTCCGACAAAATTTTGGCTTCCGACAAATTAACTGAGGTCCATGACTATTAAGTGCGACTGTACCTTTTCCAACGGTCTACTGCATGGTGCCGTCGGAACTATTGGAATGTGTCTACCTATAGGTATGGGAGGGAGGCCATGTATCAGTCTGCCACTGTAGGGTTGGTTTATCACAGATGAAACCTGTCAACGGTACCAGGCAAATTCTTGGAAATTATTCATATTTTGGAATAGGGAAAGTTTAGGTGGGACTCGCTTCGTAAAGCCGTAAGACAAATAAGTAATGTAGATCGTTTTTGTGCTAGTTCGTCGATGACAGCAGCGGGGAGACACGGATTTTCAGTTCACAAAGAAGTGTATAAAGAGTCAGCGGATGGTTCATTAGTTAATCTTCAAATTCTTTCTTGCTCATAACTCACGTTAGGCCCAAACAGAGGCCTCAGTATATTATTTTTGACCGTTATTCTCCCTAGAAACTCCGCAGCCCTGCGTTTGGGGGACATACATCGGCTGCTGCCACAACCGCCTTGTCGTCTCTTCTTTCCCAGCAAACCGT
>SDVV010027977.1:0-12027 GCA_016164225.1 Gammarus roeselii | reverse complement strand
TGTGTGTGTAAAATGTAGGTCATCGTTTACCACAGCTTGTTGTCAGCTATCCATTTCCAGCCTCCAACCTCTCCGATTGTTGAGAGCACTCATCATTTACGTGGAGTAGACTAATTCCGATCCATCGCATTTCCATACATGACCTTCTCTTCGTCAAGACACGTTGCATGTACTAAATTCTGTATTAAAATTAAAATATCAACGGAACCTTCAGGTTCTCATGAAAAAGCAACAATTTAAGTCTTCAAGAAACACTAAGATTCCTCCCAGAAACTTCATGATCCGGATAAACTAAGTCCCGGATCGCCAGCTTGGCTGATGTTTGCTTTTTACACGTAAATGTGAAAAATACGTCGCGCCACACCACTGCAACTGCTGGGCGATGATGGTGCCGGTGAGAAAGACATCTAAAGATAATCCGATTTCTGCGTCCTACGTCAGACGAATCCTGATAAATAAGCCACACTTTAGAAGTGAATGAAAAGAAGCATCTCTGCAGCTCTTCCCGCAACACCAGATAGATATAAGTAACAAAAAAGGAGAGCTCAAACAGGAGATATAAGTTACTCGAAGGGAGGGCTCAAACAGGAAATTAATCGATGCTCTGAACATGGTGACCTCGATTATGTGCATCTCTGGTTACGAATTTTCTATCAATACAAAATTGTTCATATAAGAAGTCATTGACAACCCTGATTTGCTGCCATGGTTATGTATGATGAAACTATCTTCAAATAGTTTGTATTACGTCGAGGTACCGTGACCTAAAATGATGACAGTAAACAGCTTAATCATATTTTCAAGAACCCACTTTCATGAATTGTAACTGAATAAATGTATTTTGATGAATTATGATGCGCTCAAATCAAGATTCGATAAAGTTAACTGCTCTTTAATGACCAATAGGTTTATTATTGCACTGTATCTGAGGTCACTGACGCTATTTATTAATTTTACTCTACCTTATCCTACTCTGGGCAATAATACCTATCAAACATGTACTGTAAATAAATGTATAAATATTGTTGTATTTTCACTGATATTCCCTCTACCCCGCCTGCTAACACTGCCTGAACAAGATGAAAGGAAGGGTGAACGCGAAAAATTGTTACTACAAACTAGAACTTATTTATCCAACGCTTATAGGCTTATTGTATGTGTTGCAAACTAAGATTTATAGACTAGACGTAGCGGTAGCACCCCCACTCCCCTCCTGCTTATGTGACGTCAGTTGGGTCCTGTCGGCACTGCTGTGGTGCGTGGGTGATTTGATGATTCATCCCTGACATAATCATCAATATGTTGATCGTATTCAATATTTTGAAAATAATTCAATTCATGAAACGTTATTTATTGATGGGGAAATGTATTTACAATTACATTTTTATAATAAGCTCAACATATATCATGGTAATTTATGATGAATTGAGCAAGAACTCTTTAGGAAATCACTTGCCACATTGGAATAGAAGTATCGGAAAAATAATTTATTCGTAAATCAAAGTCTTCTTTAAAGAATACTGATAACATAAACAGCCATTTTTGGGCCAATATTCAAAACGGATTGTTAAGACATTTCTTGTCTTCTTTCAATCTGGCTCATCGATTTATTACAAGCGATTTAAAACATTGAAGATGTATTTTGTTAAATAATATCCAACGTATTCTTTCTCTTTCCCATGAACTATATACATCTCCTCTTCGGCGAAATGCAATACTCACCATCGATCAGGGATGTGACAATGGTTTGATCTTACCTCCTGCTCAACCTCTCAATCGACACGCATGAAGTTAACTTATGTTTTATTCGACGAGGTAGTGAAGTCCTAACATACTTACAATAAGTAGATCATTTCTAAGCCCCAAATACTGAACTTGTAGGTCCGTTTCTCGTGCCAGCTTCTCTCCAACTGCCAGGCCCTGTTGGCGAGTTTGCCTGACCAAGCTGTGAGGACGCCATCGTTAAATGGACAATTCTAAACCAATTTCCGTCCGAGAGGAAAGCGCCGATCTGGAATAATGTGTGTGTTTCCAAAGTAGAGATGTTCGCTGTAACGAAAATTACCTTACACTTACAGAAAGAATGATTTAGATGAAATTCAAGATAATAATGAGGCAGGATATTGTCGAGGTTCGATACAACATGAAATAAGAAAGTGTATTGACTCTTGTGTGAAGCAGAGTGTCAGGTGATAAACCTGCTTCAAGTAATGAGTTCTGAACCCTAAATTAATCCATAATGCGTACAACCACATAAAAATGGTGTTTAATCAAGCACAAGTTAGCACGCATTAACAATTGCTGTATGACAAGCTTTGAGCATCTTGTCAGTTCACCGAGGGTAGAAGCCGGGCCAGATCATAGGTCAGAAGTCAAGCGTCTGAGGGAGGCTTGTAAACAGTCTCTGTGACTGGGGTCACTGATAGCTGTGAACTAAACATACTCATAGGCCTGTCTATAAGGAATACAACAATAATTAGTTGTGAACAATTTTGACATTTTTGTTCTATATATACTAAGTGAAAGTTATTGTTCACGTAAAATGTAGTAGTGCGTAAAACTGTCTCTAAAATACCCAAATATATTGAGAAGTTATTCGTTTGAAAAAGTTTGCGAACAGTGATGTATTAAACATAGTCTGCTTGTACAGAACGCTTTTCGGAAATAAAAACACACAGTATAATTTACATTGAACAATGTGACGTTGCCAAGAAGAACGGTGCTTCTTTGGCGAGTGGTTAGCGTACCTGAAGGAACAGCACGTGGCCAGCTCGAGCCTCGGCAAGAACATGACAGTTTTGGAGGGTGGCTTATATTAGCCACCCTCCAAGTGGAAGCATGTGTATGTCTGTACAGGTGTACATTAAGGGGGAACGGCTGTTTGTATGTACACGCGTACAATCATACAATAATGATGTCATTTGAACACAATCTTCCCGAATAGCAAAGAACCCCTAGAAGGCAAATGAGGTCAAATATTTTCATTGCGCGATGATGCAGGTTCCCCAAAGCTGAACTCCGTTTGAAGACATTTTTGTAATACGCAAAACAAGAAAAAATATGTGAAAATTTTAAAGTAGTTTTATAAGGGATGCATGACGTCACAAGTGGGAATATTTATTTTCGTGATCACAAAACGATACTTTGAAGGGAAAACTTTCATTTTGATTCAACGCATGTGATCCACAGCTTATCAAATTAAGATTATCGAAGGTATGAGACTTAGAGCTATTTTAAAAAGTGGTATTTTCAATGTTTTATTACAACTCAAGTTCGGGTAATCAAAGATCCTCTATAAACACACCACACTCTTTCTTAAATGGCAGTCCATCAGACAAGCATCATAGAACAGATTTACTGACCATAGGATTTTTTCACCGCAGATGATCTTTATGAGAACTACAACGAATGGGATTTTATTCTAAGTTTAGACTTTACAGACCCATCACCTAAATAATGAGGTCGCGGAAACACCAACCGCTTGGGAAATTACGATTAGTTCGGGTTGGTCCATGAGACCTTTGTTTTTAATTAATAAACAGTTTGACAAAAAAAAATATTCAAATTTTAATCCATTCACTCACATGTCAATATCATTATTTATCTTCCTGACCAACGCGTGTTAAATCATGTTTAATCCACAGTGTGCACGAAATCTTAAATCATAACATTTGTTGTGGAAGATGGCTTTGTGCACAGCGTGCTGGTTTCGCATACCAGCGACCGGGCGTTCTATTCCTGGCGACGGACTATAGGTTTTTCCGATGATGAAATCACTGATCATATAAATAAATCTCCCAAAGAATTTGTTGGTGCGGACCGTTGCCTACAATCGAAATTGTTTTATCTGTTCTCTTCACCCTGCAAAATGAAAATTTAGCTATAATTTATAGACAGAAAGAACAATGAAATGAACTGTGAAATAATGCTTATTTGATGATAAGATCTGATCTCAAGTCGCGACTCTAAACAAGATGTTGATTTTTTTTCATGAAAGCCCATGAAAATATTCGGCTGTCCACCTTTCCGAATAGTAAAGAAAAGGCACCGTCACATCTGCCATTACTCCACAAGCAATACATCCATGTCTAGACTGGCATAAATTGCCAACGCGTCTAAGAGTAGGCAGGCCTGTACACGATTCAGCTCCACGAATATTTCGTCAAAAAAACGTAGTGCAGCAGTAGACCTGAGACGGGCTAAAGAATCTATTATACCATCACTTGGAAAAATAATTATGTTATTACTAGCCCAGTCTAGTAGTGGTATCCATCATTCATGGGCTGTCGGCCGCTGTAGGCTCCAACAGAGGTTGCTGCCACCTTTCCCGGCAATAAGTGCCTCATCCATTTAAGCGTAGACGGATGGTAGATTTGTCTCCCAGTGTTTCTCAAGACAGTTTTTAAAAGTGTTGACGTTATTTCAATTAACCACATTGTGTGGTAATTGTTTTAATTTGCTTTCATATTGATTGAATAGAAAATTCTGGCCACTGTTGTTCTAAATGGTTGTAACTGTAGTTTTGATATTATAACCTCCATCAACGAGTCGTTGGATCAAGCTCTATTAAAACCATGTAAGCATTTGTAAATTTGTATTAATTGAACTCTAAGTTGTTTTCTTTTACGTGATACCAATTTAAGTTCTTCAAGTCGTTGCGGTTATGTCTTTTCACCATTACGAAATCATTTTTGTGACTCGCTGCTGAATCCGTTCTACCATGTTGATGTCGCCTCAAGGTGAGGGGACAAAAATTGTACTGCAAATTCTCTGTGGGGCCTGACGAGAGAAGCATATAACGGAAGCACGATGCCCCTGAAAAATTATTGGAAATTTATTTCTATTTAGCTGGGGGCTCCATTGCTTTCCTGTAGCCAGCTTCCACTTGGTTCCTTCACTTTCCATCTACGGTGATTTATTTTCCAAGTTCACATTGTCGGTCCACTTCAGTCATTTGCTGGTCTGCCACCAAAAAATCTGGATTTGTACTGTGTGTCCCGATATGCATAACGGTGCATTTGTGAACAATGAAGATGATCTGCCACTTAACCGACCAGTGCACCAGTCTATTAAGTTCACTTTGGATAGTTATGCGATCTTGCTCGCAGTCGTGAGCTAGATAACTAGCTAATGACGCCCGGTGTCAAGGTCATGTATATTGATTATAACATTTGATGTACGCCTATGAACATCCCCTTGGGGTGCTCCAGGCGTTGCTGTAGCCCACTAATTTTTCCCTCTCCTAGCACAGACCTGTTGTTTGCGGCCAGTGAGCCAATTTCGTAGTCGACTTGCACCGTTTCCTGTTCAACCGTGCGCCTCCATTTTTTTAAAGTAGGCGTTCAAACATTCTACCTTGCCTTACCAAACGCATTTTGAGAGTTAAGAGGGATTAGTTCGACAGTTTTGGTTCCGTCGCATAACTCGGTGCCCTTATCGAAGAGTCATGGAGATTGGTGAGGTAGGTTAGTTTGCTTCTGAAACCGTGTTGGGTGTCCTTGATTTTAGAATGTAAGTTTCTAGGATCAAAAATTTTTTCGGTGTAAGGACAGGTTGTCATATTACAGAAATATCAGAAAACACAGATGTTATGTACCAAGTTTTCGTCAGCGTGAGCTATTCCGAAGACTATATATATATATGAGTGGGTTGTCATTGATTTTATATTTATGTTTTTAGAATTTTAAATTATATATGTATTATGAAAGGTTGACATATTACAGAAATAGCAAACTACACAAATGACACGAACCAAATCTTCATTCAGCGTGAGATGTTCCGAAGATAATTTACCTATGCACCAGACCATTGTTTAATATTCAAGAGAATGCAAACGTTTAATTGGAGTATTGATTCCAAGAATAATGCGTATAATAAGTAGTCAGGAGACATTTACATACTCATGACAATTAACTGTTATGACTAACAATTGAGCCGGTTGCTGAAGGCTTGGGATAACCGGAAATGTGAGTGTACGAAAAGGAAAAATGACAGAAATATCTTTAAAGTCGCACGGTTGAGTGACAAATAGTTGACATAGTAAATTGCCGAAAAATAATTATAGATCAAAAATTGTTTGCATGTACAAGTTCTCACTTGTATAATTTTACTTTACGTTCAAAGGAACCTTAATGTCACTCGTTCTAATGCCCATGGCAAACTAATTTAATGTTTTACCAGCTCTGTATTTCAATAATAGTTGGAATTGTGTTGCGTAAACAAACACTGCAGCGGAAAAGTTGATAATGTGACACGGTGAGAGAATATTCCATTGACAAACGAGAGGCAACGTGTGGCATCGTCTGCTGGCATGTGGTAGTGTTCTTATAACATCCCTTTGACTATGAATACGGGTCCTATAGGTTTGTTTTGTAAGTGGAAGCATACACGTTTATACAGTAAGTTGGAAAGGGAGGAATGAGGCTGTTGAACAAAATACTTTTTGTAAAACTATTCAGACAATTTCGAATTTAGTAATGGATTAAACACACTCTGGAACAAATCCGGCAACAAAATAGACGAAAACTTTCCAGTTAAACATTGATCTACAATTAAACCGAGAAATATTGTTTTTGATCCATATGCAATTCGTTGACATGTCAAATCGACCTGTGTGTTAGGAATGAGTATTTTCCTTCTGGACAATATCATGACCTGTTACTTGTCGAAAATTAGCGTCAACTTATTAGATGTGAACCAGTTTGAAAGCGGATCAATTCATTATCAATATAAGTAATAGTATCACTAAGATTACCGGTCATCTGCAAAAGAACAAAGAACTACATATCGCTGGTGTTTAGAATGGCATTAATGTAGTTAAGAAGGAGCAAAGGCCCGAGGATCGGCCGTTGCGTATACTCCTTTATCAAGCGTGCTAACTGATGATTGTTTTTTTCAAGTCACTAGATGTTCTATATGAAGGAAAAAACATTTTATACAATTTTTTTAAATGAAATTACCTTCATTGTGCTCTAAATTCGCCACCAAAATTCATGATTTTACACACTCAATCCATTAATAACACAATCCATTACTAACATCTTTATTAATGGATTGTGTCCATTTTACACAATCCATTAATAACAACTACAGTGGATTTTAATAAAGCAGCCTGTATTCCTAAAAGTCAGGTAGCCTTTGTATGGCTAAATATGTTATTAGATGCAAAGTGAGTATATAGTCAAGCACAGAAGACTATTTCAGAAACTTTTTTAGGTACCGTACAAATCTGACCTAATTTCCTATGTCAGTTTTGATTTCATTTTTTACAAATTGAACACATTTTGGGGATTTTGTGTGGCGAAAAAATTCACGGCTTGAGTGACTTCTTGATGAGTTGGGTCAAAGGAGCTTCAATAATGCTTAGGTATTGATTATTTTATAATTGATTTCACTTCTTTCACCTCGGCAGGGTTACAGATTAGCTGTTCGGTGATGGCACTCTCTAAATAATGTTCAAAAGGGATGTTGTTGGTAATAACAGATTAATTTCCGTTACCAGGCTTAGTATTGGAATGTTTCTTGAAGGCATTTGAAATCGTTTGTGGATCAGTGATGACCTCATCATCGACAATACGTAAATCTAAATAACTCGGATTTTTTTTCCCAAGAAAGTTACATGTGATTTTCCAGACTTTATTGCTTTTTCGTTGAGAGGTCACAATCTGAATATAATTTTCACAAGTAATAGTAGTCAGTTCAAGGAACGCATTTATCTAATGTTTATATACAGCTTCATGCATGAGGAGACGACTTTTAAATCTACTGTACAGTCTATAATTGTATATTTGGTGCTAAGTAAATAAGGTGCCATCCACAGATTCTTAGCCAGTTTAGGGAGGAACCCTTTTGTTAGTAGCGGGCACAGGCGGGAACAGGCGGGAGCAGGCGGGAACAGTTGTTATTTTTCAGCGCGGTCTTCAAATTTGGGATGTTACGGTCGCTATATGCACGATAGGTTATTAGAAATCCGGTAACGGGGTTCGTGAGAAGTCGGCTGGTTAATGAAAATATGGAAATAGTGGAGAGATCAGAGCTGGACGAGTTATGCTACTAAAATCGCTGGGAAATGGTTATCTATTAGAGCTGAAGATGGAACATCTGTACTAGTTGGTTTTGTAATCATGGGTACGAACAATGCAAAAGAAAATGATTTCATTTGTAAATGAATTGAATGTAATATTGTGAAGCCGATCTATGTTGAAATCACCCATACCATACACTTTATTAGGAGTTACATCAATGCCGCTGACAATTTTATTTAACTCCGCAGGAAAAATATCTGACGATGCTTGAAATGTTCTAAGGCAAACTATTCCTATTGTTTTAATTTCATTGTCACAATAAATATCAACCAGAATTATTTCAATTCCTGGCCGGATGAAAGAGAGTTCACTTTTAGGGACAATATGAGAAAGTTAGTCTGAATTCCCATGCAGGTTGAAAGGCTTTTGTTACTGTTGAGGCTACTTACGTCCCTTATATTCCTGTTTATAACCCATGAAATATTCCGTCTTGTAATAAGATATCAGCTTCCTAAACAAATCATTGAGCTTGCGTCTCATGCATGAATTTGATTTTATAAGCTGATCTCAGCACGCTGTTCCGGTCCTTTGCAGAAGACTGATACAATGATAAGGGGTGGTTTGGGTTTCGACCCTGTCGCAGACTGACGATCGAGGGTTCCCAACACGGAAAGCAGCAACTGAGCAGCATTGCTTACCACAGTTTGATGATGCTTTCGACTTTGAAACACAGTTTTATTTTCACTCTCTTTCTCTTCGATGATAAATTTTTCCGGTTTTTATTGTCGAGCACATCAACTTTATTTGAGTCGGGCTGCAATCATCTTCAATGGCACGTCTACAGAAGCTTTTGAAATATACTTATATCATTGCTAACAAACTCAAATGAGGCTGCTAACTCGCTGTTCATTTATAACAAAGTTTGGGCATTTGGCTCGATTTCTTTGAGTCAAGTTCTTCAACAAGTTCTCCAGTTCTCAAGTTTGTTTTTCTGAGGTGATACTGACGTTCTTGGACTTTTCGAATTTCAGCCCGTGTTTCCTTAACTACGAAAAAGTGTTGATATTATACACTATTTTTTTGGTAATGGATGGGTAAGAGGAGAGTGTGTGAGACTATAGGGTGTGGCTCACAGAGGTGGTAATGGTAATGGATGGGTAAGAGGAGAGTGTGTGAGGCTATAGGGTGTGGTTCACAGAGGTGGTAATGGTAATGGATGGGTAAGAGGAGAGTGTGTGAGACTATAGGGTGTGGCTCACAGAGGTGGTAATGGTAATGTATGGGTAAGAGGAGAGTGTGTGAGGCTATAGGGTGTGGCTCACAGAGGTGGTAATGGTAATGGATGGGTAAGAGGAGAGTGTGTGAGACTATAGGGTGTGGCTCACAGAGGTGCAGTGCTTCCTTCTTAGTGTCAAAAGAAAGCACAGTTCTCAGTTAATCAGCTCACGATAGCAAGTTAATTAGTCGCTGAAAGACAGCCTTTCATGATAAGATGTTTTCTCTCCTGATGACATGTTGTACTTGTTTCATCCATCATCTAAGATTAAGACGATCGTAGATGTAGACTGATTGGTCTATAGTTCCTTGGCTCTTGACTACAACCCTTCCTGAATAACTCTTCGTCGTGTGCTGCAGTCCAATCACCTTGATTAACTCCAGCCCTCAAACCTTTTAAACATCTCCGTCAGTGGACTGCTTATGCTCTCAGAGGGATTCCGTCGTATTTCCTGGTGCAGATCATTCGGATATGTAAATGTTTAATCTGCAGTGTTGTTCATGTACTTCATCAATAATGAAATGAATATCTCCCAACGGTGTCACTTCTCAAGGCATATCGACTCCTGGAATATTATTTATATCCTCGTTCAAGAGGGTGAGTATGTCAGACATGTCTGCATCAAAGGTTTTTGGTTCACCTGAACTATTTCAAAGAGATCCAATAATGTTAGGGACAAAAGTCACTCATTCACATAAGCGTAAAACCATTTGAATTACGTTTGTGCATTCTATCGACATTTATTGCTCCTACCCACTCTCTTCACCCTCCTACTCGCCCGCTCATGTGTAAGTTCTGATTCTTGTGTGGCATTTGGTTTTTTGAGCTTGATTGAATGTCTGCTGGCAAGCAAATACTCCGTGAATTTCATGATTCAGCCACGACGGATTGCGTAATAGAACTTTTCTGCCCGGTATGTATCGTTTGCTTGCTTGCACCAAATGTGTGTCAAATACACACTGCAGTCATCTGCAGTCTTACCGTCCAATTGGTACCAAAAGTTTATGTTTGCAATTTCGTCTTTTAGCCGTCAATATTGTCTCTTCCGATATTATAGTTAGACCTTGTTGGGTCTCATATTGTTCGTCTTGCTGTGAATTGGGATTCAATAGTTTGAAAACCACCTTTTTTTTCGTTAACGGTTCCCAGTTTCTCTAATTGGTCTTCAGTCCTTGCAACAACTGCTAAATTTACACCAAATAGTGCATAAATTATGCAAATACATGTACCATATCACGTTCTGTAACAACACTTACTTAAAAATAAAGTTCCGTCAGTTAATTCGATAGGTTGTAAGTGCTTTCAGTAATTTAATTTAATATATGTCAGCGAATCACAAATCTTCGACACTTGTTCCAGAAATAAATCAAAGCTTCAAATCCTAACGACAAAGATAAACTATGGCAGCACTCGTCAGCAAGATGAGACCACAATTTGGAAACAACACGAAAAATAATCTAAACTTGTCTTTGCATTCTATTAGTAGTAGTAGTAGTTGTCTAGCAGTACACCAAATTTTAATTTGAAGTACAACTAACCCAGCCTAGATAAGGTGCCCACCGTTAATAGGCTGCCGGCTGAGGACTCCAAAGGAGGTTGTTGCCACCTTGGGAGCCCAGACCTAACGTCACATTTTTCTAGTAAAGAAGTGGACTTTCCCAGGGTTTGTCGAGGCGGTTTTTAGAGGTGATAACGTTATTACTGGTAGCCCCGTCATGTGGTAAACTGTTCAATTGTTGGTATCTTGATTGGAAAGAAGTTTTCTGCCTCTGATGTTCTGAATGGTTGTAGCAGCTGTTTTTGTCCATAATTTCTGTTCCTCTTTGGTTATAATTTCAGTCAAAGAGACCCTCAGAGCTAGCCCTATTAAACCAATTTAGGAATTTGAAGGTTTCTACCAACTGACCTCTAGGTCTTCTTTCAAGCGATATCAGATAAGTTCGTTAATGTATATTGTTGAATTATGGACTTGTTTGGTCATTTTGCCTATACATGTAACTATACAGATCACATGTTGCTGTTTAGTAAAGAATTGTCACTTACAATGAAAGACAGAACGTGCCGCATTTAAGTAATAAAATTAAATTAAATTATGCGTGAAAAATCCCTTAGGAATGCTGAGCTAAAACATTATCAGGTAACTAGCAAGAGAATAAATGCAATGGATAAGATATCAGATTTGTATTGAGGGAACAGCACCGTACTAAGTAAATATTTTATTTATAACCCATTGATGATTATAACACAGGATATACGATTGACTTTGTATTGCTTTCATTACAAGGGATATACGCTTGACTTTGTATTGCTTTCATTACACGGGATATACGCTTGACTTTTTATTGCTTTCATTACACGGGATATACGCTTGACTTTGTATTGCTTTCATTACGCGGGATATACGCTTGACTTTGTATTAATTTCATTACGCGGGATATACGCTTGACTTTGTATTGCTTTCATTACACGGGATATACGCTTGACTTTGTATTGCTTTCATTACGCGGGATATACGCTTGACTTTGGATTGCTCTCATTACAAGGGATATACGCTTGACTTTGTATTGCTTTCATTACACGGGATATAAGCTTGACTTTGTATTGCTTTCATTACGCGGGATATACGCTTGACTTTGGATTGCTCTCATTACACGGGATATACGCTTGACTTTGTATTGCTTTCATTACGCGGGATATACGCTTGACTTTGGATTGCTCTCATTACAC
>SDVV010027976.1:0-12027 GCA_016164225.1 Gammarus roeselii | reverse complement strand
TTACGCACAGTGGATGTACGCACACACAGTTACGCACAGTGGATGTACGCACACACAGTTACGCACAGTGGATGTACGCACACACAGTTACGCACAGTGGATGTACGCACACACAGTTACGCACAGTGGATGTACGCACACACAGTTACGCACAGTGGATGTACGCACACACAGTTACGCACAGTGGATGTACTACGACTGTGCCTGGATGACGCACAGTGGATGTACTTCGGCTATGCCCGGATGACGCACAGTGGATGTACTACGGCTGTGCTCGAACGACGCACAGTAGATGTACTACGGCTGTGCCCGGATTACGCACAGTGGATGTACTACAGCTCTACCCGGATGACGCACTGTGGATGTAGTACGGCTCTACTCGAGTGACGCACAGTGGATGTATTACGGCTGTGCTCGGATTACGCACAGTAGATGTACTACGGCTCTACCCGGATGATGCACAGTGGATGTACTTTCTGTCCGTGTAGAACTTGTAAATTTTCCACTGCCCAAAGTTTGTAATTTTGTTTATTAACAAAACCAATCAAGTGAAAATGTGCTTTATCAGTCATCCTCAGCAAACCAATTTGCTCGTCCTCTCGAAGAATACAATAAGCTTCCCTCACAGTCGTTTTGACCCATCTTCTGCACAAGCTGAATTTTGCACGGATAAACCTATCAATATTCTCTTCAATATGCGTCACAGAGGTTTTTGTGACGCATAGGTGTGTAAATGAAGCTAATTCAATCAGCTTGGTGCTAATTCGTTTAGAGAGCGGACGAGGTCTTGCCGAAAAGATTCGATGTTGTCTACATGATACTTCCTGGCCGAGATCAACCAGGACGCTGACTGTCGTGAACGGTGCCGAGCTCCTGACATTTAGCGACTAAAAGTCGCATGCTGCGGGGTGAGGGAACATTTCTGTCAGCATAACCCCTTCTGAGCTCCCTTTTTGTTGCTGCAGTGGAACCGTTCTTTTCAAACAAAGCTGAACGAAATGAGGTCGCTGCCTCATCGATAGTTCTATTTTTATTCCTTCCAGAATTAGACGATAAGGAAAATACGCCGTTAAATGTGTCGCATTGCTCAGTATAGATGATAAATGTGTCGCATTGTTTAGTTTATATGATATGAAATAAATACCCAGAATATTCGTACAATTTGTTAAAAGCGTTTTATTTACATCTGAATCTAGGAATTTATTCATGAAAATTTTGTATTTACAAACCTTCCACCAGGCTACGCCCTGTAGTCTATAAAAAAAACAATGGGTTGGATCGCCGGCTAATGCTGAATGGAGTAGTTCTAGTATATGCTTCATTTATTGTTATGATAGTAGGCCAATCGATCGCTGTAAATAGTTGGTTATTTGTGCTTCCCAAACTGTGATTGATAGTTTCTGCATTCTATGACACGTGGTTTGATTAGTAACACAAAAGCCGTATGTAAGGAGCGGAAGTCGCTCTGGTAATGTTCCATTGCTTCATTTTCCACTGAGGTAAAAATATATATTTTTGTCGTATGAGTGAATAAGTGTATTTCTGGGTAGGTAAATACTAGAAGTGATAGTAGTTGTTGAAGCAGTAGTTAGCTTAGGACGGGCTACAGTAGTAGTAGTTGTTGTAGCAGTAGTTAGCTTAGGACGGGCTAGAGTCCATTCTAGCTTTAGAGTCCAGAGAGCTGGGCTGATAATTCAATTCATATTTAGGTCACTAAACTAAATGATTCGCTGGAGAGTCCAGAGAGCTGGGCTGATCATTCCATGCGTATAGAAGTACGGAATTTCGCTACCGTCAACGGGATAAATCAGAGTCGCTGAACTGGTCAATAAATTCCAACACTAGTCGTAAACTATTCGACAGAAGATTAAATAAGTGAAGTTGGATCTACTAGCCAAATTCAATCTGTAACTAACTTTTTTTGCTAGTGCGGCTGCAATGAAAAGATTATACAAGGTGATGAATGCCACAGACAGTTCACTGCAGGGACGGGCGATAAAATACATTAGATTATACAAGGTGATGAATTCCACAGACAGTTCACTGCAGGGACGGGCGATAAAATACATTAGATTATACAAGGTGATGAATGCCACAGACAGTTCACTGCAAGGACGGCCGATAAAATACATTAGATTATACAAGGTGATGAATGCAACTGACAGTTCACTGCAGGGACGGGCGATAAAATACATTAGATTATACAAGGTGATGAATGCCACAGACAGTTCACTGCAAGGACGGCCGATAAAATACATTAGATTATACAAGGTGATGAATGCCACAGACAGTTCACTGCAGGGACGGGCGATAAAATACATTAGATTATACAAGGTGGCGAATGCCACAGACAGTTCACTGCAAGGACGGCCGATAAAATACATTAGATTATACAAGGTGATGAATGCCACAGACAGTTCACTGCAGGGACGGGCGATAAAATACATTAGATTATACAAGGTGATGAATGCCACAGACAGTTCACTGCAAGGACGGCCGATAAAATACATTAGATTATACAAGGTGATGAATGCAACTGACAGTTCACTGCAAGGACGGGCAATGAAATGCATTCTACACAAGGATACTGGAGGAAAAATTCATACAAGCATATAAACAGAAATGTCCAACAGGAACAAACAATAGGTATAGCATCTTCATGCTAACTATTAATGTATTGTTTGAACAACCTCTTGAACATCCAATCGACCAACAACTACGTCTTCATCGTGTAACAACGCAGCCTCTTCTTCCTCATCAGCGTCTACAAAAACAATGAGAAGCGTTCAATTCTTCGTAACTCATGTGAAGAAAACAAACACGTACACGGACCCAGGCGAATACTGACGTCACACTCCTCTTGCCTAATCTTTCAACCGGGGCCGGATGACGGATCAAGGCTTGGTACACACACATCAGCACGCCGGAGAGAGCTATTCACAGAAACTCTTGCACAGACAAACAAATGCAGGGCATGCCGACTCACTGCCGCTATCTCAACCATGCCTCGTCATGGCTCTTCCTAGCAAGCCACACACCCATAAAAAGAGGGAATTATAAATAGCTTCAGTGAGGCTGAACTATGGCATCATGGAGGGACGCCCCCTAACATGCGGACGGAAGTTGGACGTGGGCGGTGGTCCAGAGTAGTCATGGGGTAGGTAAGCAGGTAGGTAACATGACTCACAGACTCGTGAACTGCATTCCCAGGCAGCATTTATTCAGAACATGGTCCCCTATTGTTCACTGACGTTGGTACGGAGCACAAAAGAAAAGAGAAGGTTGAGTTTTCCTAAATTGATGTTCATGGCGTTACATAAGTGGGTTAAATAAATAATTGTGTACAGGCATAATCGTCCGTTAAAATGGCAACTCTCTTACCTAGGAATTCAGAGGCACTCAGAGGCACTTAGAGGCCCTCAGAGGCACTTAGACGCACTCAGAGGCACTCAGATGAACTAACGTTCGCTGTTGCAACCCGAGGTGGAAAAATCTCAAAGATGGAGAACCTCGTGAACTCATGCTCAGAGAATCAGTAAGAGAAGACGGCGACACACCGTTTGAACCCGGCAACAGAATCCTCCTTATTTCTGCCCCAACTCGGGTGCCACTGATGCCAGCCTAGACCCATCAGAGAGAGGACTATTTTCAGACGAGACTGCAACTTTGTCGACTATTCGGTGGCGCTGGTGGTGGCAGGCACGGAGGAAGAATGAGACCTGCCACCGCACCTGCCAAGATGCCCCGCCGACATCAGGTTCTCCTCCGTCGTTGTTTTCTTCGGCAGCCATGCAGAGGCGGCGGTAGGCGACACATTGGACGCTGCGGCGACGATACCTTGGCACCAACTCTAGGCAGACTGGGCACTGGCGGCCTGATGCCCTTTGGACTCGTGGCATACGAGCCGAGCAATTGTAAGTAGATCAGCAATTTCTTAGAGTCGTCATGAGAGCAAAGATGCAAGATGCCGATCAAGTGAAATTGGAAACCGGTCATCGAATCTCCTCATCACCGACAAAGGAAGAGTAATGAAATAATGCGCGGATGCTGAGGATCTAAAAACAGTTCAGCGATCCCCTTTATTCGTGAAGGGAACGCGAATGAAAGATGCGGATTATGCGCAATCCGCAACAGGGCAAAATTCCCTCCGATTCGGCGTGGGAACAGAAAGAAGTGTTTTGAGTTCAGTAACGAATAGTTTTACGGTTATGAGTTCAAGCATTTCAGTTCGTTCCCTCACCTAATTCTATTGATGTGACTGGCTACACAGCAGGCTTGATGAAACAAGTGAGGGTTGCCAAGCCCACCCGCTGTGATGATTGGTAGCGGATCAATGAGAGGCCGACAATAGCAATAACATTATAAGTCTAATTAGGCTTATTCGATCTATTTGTTGATGATAGCGCCTCGGTATAATGAAAAGATACCTCTTTCTCCTTGCCATATACACTCTATTGTCAATGATTACATACAATAACATTGCAACGTTTGGGAATTGTACACAATCGAACAATGGACGGTCCTCTCCCTTTCCTCCAGACTTCGCGGGCAGGAATCTGATTCTGAAATCTATGGTGTGCAGGATACAGACTATTTTGATGTCTATTATGTGCAAGATACAGACTATTCTGATGTCTATGTGGTGTTTAGGATACAGACTATTCTGATGTCTATGGTATGCAGGGTACAGACTATTCTGATGTCTATGATGTGCAAGATACAGACTATTCTGATGTCTATGGTGTGCAGGATACAGACTATTCTGATGTCTATGGTGTGCAGGATACAGACTATTCTGATGTCTATGGTATGCAGGGTACAGACTATTCTGATGTCTATGGTGTGCAGGATACAGACTAATCTGCTGTCTATGGTGTGCAGGATACAGACTATTCTGATGTCTATGATGTGCAGGATACAGACTATTCTGATGTCTATGGTGTGCAGGATACAGACTATTCTGATGTCTATGGTGTGCAGGATACAGACTATTCTGATGTCCATGATGTGCAGGATACAGACTGTTCTGATGTCTATGGTGTGCAGGATACAGACTATTTTGAAGTCCATGGTGTCCAGGATACAGACTATTCTGATGTGTATGGTGTGCAGGATACAGACTATTCTGAAGTCCATGGTGTGCAGGATACAGATTATTTTATTCAAGTTTCATCTTGGAAACTGGGAAACTATCTTACCTTAGTGGGCGAGTACCTGTATTTTTCCATAGAGCTTGTGAATTTAATAGACCTGTATTCTCTTACACAAGCTTGACCTACTATAAGTAGAAATCTGGAGTCAGTTTTTTTTAGAATATACCAAGGATTTGTGTGGTAGAGTAAGAAAACAGCTTGTTATGTTTAGATATCTTTCAGAGCCAGCGACACAAAACAAAATATTCAAAGCAGGGTGCATAAACCATCGGTAAGCCCATTGACTTTTTAGATTAAATTTTATTAAATTAGACTAGAATAGAATATATTTGGGATCTTAATCCATAGGAAATATTACAAGTATTCCTACCATCACTATCCACTCAGCCTCTGTGGCTGAGTGATAGCGAATATAGCCGCAGTACCAGCCTATGGTGCGGCGTGTCGAAAGTTCGAGCCTCGGCAACGACGTGGCGGTCATGTGACAAGGAGAGTGAGCGCCCCTTCCTCTGCGTCACCCTACCCTAACCACCCATCAAAATGGTGAGAAACGGCTTTGCGCCTTTACACACATTCATTATATTAATGTGAGATCTGCAGGTATACCTCTCCCTCTCGCTCCCTCATCGTGTCAACAGCACCGTTGCAATGAATCAGCGTCGTCGGCCAAGGGTGCTAATTGACGCAGATGCCCGGAACACAGTTGGCATTTGTCACCAGCGTATGTTTAAAGTCACTCTGGTATTTTTAAATCCATTAAGCAAGTATCAAAGAGATATAATAGGCATGCGAGGGCGGGAAGTAGCCCCGCGCAGTATCTCTTGGAGTACGATGGCACCATTGTTATTGGGCCCGTAGAACACATGAAAGACTGTCCAGTACATGTTACATATACAGGGGATCAACTATTTGCTTACAAGCCCACTGGCCCGCCTACATGCCCGCCCTGTAAGCCCACCCACCAGCCCACCTGCATATCATGCCCGGCCGCCCACCAGCCCATCGCATGCCAGCCCCAGCCACCCAAAAGCCCACCTGCATGCCAGCCCCAGCCTCCCTTCAGCCAAATGCATTCCAGCCCCAGCCGCTCACCAGCCTACTGGCATGCCTGCCTCGGTTACCCACCAACCTACTGTTTATCTGCATGTTTGCTTCAGCCGCCCACCTGCATACCAACCATAGTCGCCCACCAGCAAAGTGGCGTCCCAATACCCGCCGATGGCACCACCGCGGTATGCCCCCCTTCCGGCCCGTCTGTTGTCACCGACTGGCAATAGTCGCCTGCAGTTTACGGCAGCAGGCACCAGCTGGGATCGAGTTTCGAGCACTACAGAACCAAGGGATTGTCTAGCCTTAAAGCATTACAGCTGGCCACATCGTGTGGTTATACGTGTGGCCTATACTGGTGATTGGCCTTTACTGGGGATTGGCCTATACTGGTGATTGGCCTATACTGGTGATTGGCCTATACTGGTGATTGGCCTATACTGGTGATTGGCCTATACTGGTGATTGGCCTATACTGGTGATAAGCCTGTACTGGTGATTGGCCTATACTGGTGATTGGCCTATACTGGTGATTAGCCTATATTGGTGATTGGCCTAACTAGTGATTGGCCTATGCTGGTGATTGGCCTATACTGGTGATTGGCCTATACTGGTGATTGGCCTATACTGGTGATTGGCCTATACTGGTGATAGGCCTATGCTGGTGATTGGCCTATACTGGTGATTGGCCTATACTGGTGATTGGCCTATACTGGTGATTGGCCTAACTGGTGATTGGCCTATACTGGTGATTGGCCTAACTGGTGATTGGCCTATGCTGGTGATTGGCCTATACTGGTGATTGGCCTATACTGGTGATTGGCCTAACTGGTGATTGGCCTATGCTGGTGATTGGCCTATACTGGTGATTGGCCTATACTGGTGATAGGCCTATACTGGTGATTGGCCTATACTGGTGATTGGCCTATACTGGTGATTGGCCTATACTGGTGATTGGCCTATACTGGTGATTGGCCTAACTGGTGATTGGCCTATACTGGTGATTGGCCATATGGGTGATTGGCCTATACTGGTGATTGGCCTATACTGGTGATTGGCCTGTGCTGGTGATTGGCCTATGCTGGTGATTGGCCTATACTGGTGATAGGCCTATACTGGTGATTGGCCTATACTGGTGATTGGCCTATACTGGTGATTGGCCTAACTGGTGATTGGCCTATGCTGGTGATTGGCCTCTACTGGTGATTGGCCTAACTGGTGATTGGCATATACTGGTGATTGGCCTACACTGGTGATTAGCCTATGCTGGTTATTGGCCTATACTGGTGATTGGCCTATACTGGTGATTGGCCTGTGCTGGTGATTGGCCTATACTGGTGATTGGCCTGTACTGGTGATTGGCCTGTGCTGGTGATTGGTTCAGTAATTGGAGAAGCCGAATTTTTTAATTATGTTACAAATTAAAGTTTATTTGGAAAATTAGGACTAATGATTAGGCCTTTTTTCAAATCAATTCATGAACTTATTTTTCCTTCAATTGCAGGTGATCAACTCTCTAGAGCAAGGCTAGAACTTTACCAGGAAATTACATGTCCTCATCTAAATCAATTTTCTCAAGTTCCACAGAAGAAAAGAACAGGCAATTAGCAATACTGTGAACTACATAGTAGATAAGCATAGTTAAAAACCGCAACATAAAACGCGAGGAAAAAATAAATCACTCAATGACTAACCGACACCATCCACGATTAATCAATTTTTAACTTCACCTATGGTGGTCCTCGTGAACCTCCATCTCTCCGTCCCTTACGCCACCCGACCGCCTCTGTCTCATAGGCACAGTGTTCCCATTTACAAAGCAATCATTGACATCAGCGCCCAAAATGCTACCCAGGTAAGGGTCTCCTCTCTTCTCAAGACACACCCTGTATTTCCAGTCAAACACCGTCCATTCCCACGCATAAAAACACACATCCGCCAGCACCCTCAAAGATGGGGTGCCGCATCGGTCGGGTGTAAGGGTGCCGTACTGATTGGAGGTGTTCTCGCCATCGCTCGTATACAAGCCAATGATTTAGGCTGGTGAGGCAAAAACTTGTACCGCAAGCGGAGGAGGTATTTCCTGCGCCGCGTGTGGTGCGGGAGAGTCAAATTACGGTCCGAGCACAAAAAAAGAGAGGTGCCCGGGGGAAGAGTTGACTGCATGCATAAACCTTTCCTCTCTGGGGGGAATAGTAGGGTAATATTGTTCCGAGGTGCCCGGGGGAAGAGTTGACTGCATGCATACAACCCTCTCTAGGGGAATATTAGGGTAATATTGTTCCGAGGTGCCCGAGGGGAAGAGTTTACTGCATGCATACAACCCTCTCTAGGGGAAATATTGGGGTAACATTGTTCCGAGGTGCCCGGGGGAAGAGTTGACTGAATGCATACACCCCTCTCTAGGGGGAATAATGGGGTAACATTGTTCCGAGGTACCCGGGTGAAGACTTGACTGGATGCATACAACCCTCTCTAGGGAGAATATTAGGGTAATATTGTTCCGAGGTCCCCGGGGGAAGAGTTGACTGCATGCATACAACCCTCTCTAGGGGGAATATTAGGGTAATATTGTTCCGAGGTGCCCGGGGGAAGAGTTGACTGCATGCATACAACCCTCTCTAGGGGGAATATTGGGGTAACATTGTTCCGAGGTGCCCGGATGTAAAGCAGGTTTAGGCGCACATAGCTGCTAATTCAGACTATTTCCTGCTCGTGGTATCCTGGTATTTCTAATTTTAATCATACGCTAGTAATTTTCCATGTTTTGCGTTTAGAGGAACGTTTCTGATTAGTTCGATCTGATGATGACGGGGAGCGAATTTCCGGTAGAAATACAGTGAAGGTCTTATTCATTGTATTGAAGAAGCACCATGCTCAGAAAACAAGTATTGTTTACCCTGTTACGATATGCAGCTGGTAGCCACATAATTCAATAAACATCATGAATTTGCTGTCAGAAGCATTCATTAATGCAAACCCGAAACACCTTCACCTCATGGGATTAACACAATGACTTACTAAGCCAACGTGATAATTGTCATCAGGCAATTCCTTCCCCTGAGAATGAAAGAAAATGTTTTCCGGACGCTATTTTCTTGTTGTCTAGCAACATGAGCAATAAGTTGTATTCGTGTCGTGTGTTTTTTAAATGTAATTAGCAACCATCGACCTTTCATTGCTGACGAAGCTTTCCTGCCTCTCTCCTTCTCCATATTCCTCATGTAACTAATCTCATACTTGCTTTGGACGTCTTCGGTTCAGCTTCAATTAAAATCAAAATCAGTAATGCACAGAAATCGCAACTCATTTTGGCTGTCGTCAAGCCGAAGAGTTGTTCGTCTCCCGGTCGAGGTGAGATGTTGGAGAACAAATCCAGTCTATTAGGAACGTCGTACTGAAACAGGTTCACTCACATGGAACAGGCTGTCAAAGAAGTTCTTTCAGATGATCTGGATCTGATGTTCTGAATGTTTGCTCCATAAGATTAAAGAGTGCATTCAAAAGTGTTTCCATTTCTAATACGACGGGTTGTTTGACTTACTGCTTGCAGACTCCGACATGGATTATGATCGTAAAGAATTTAAAGGAATCAAAATTTTGAGGATTTAAAATTTATTTAGGTATAATGACATGTTGACAAAATAACAGAAATGTCAGAATACACAGATGATACGTACCAAGTCTTCGTCAGCGTGAGCTGTTCTGAAGACAACATTTGCTACCTGGGTGAATTTAATATTAACTTAAAACCAGGGTTGAGGAGTAAAGACCAACCGACGGACATTGTTGGAGGATATCCTCTACTCTCCACTTTTTAATATGTCGTGACAGATGCAAGCATTAAAATGGATAATTAATTTCAAGAAAAATAAGCAGAGTAAGTCTGATCACTGACATTTACTTTATCATGACTATTTACTGTTTCAACTGTCATTTACTTAGCTTGAGAGAAGAAAATGTCCGACATGAGGTTGTCTATTACATTACTCACACATTGTTTGGCGTACGATGGCACCAATTTCAAACAAACTGCATAGTTAGCATGACATATTAACATATGCACACAGGATATAAATTTTCAATAAGTCATAATCTATGAGTACACTAAATGGACGGATTTCTACATGAACAAGATAATTGGAAATTTGAGCATGTGAGGCGAGAGAAAATATATATTTACAGTTGAAAGCATCTATAGATGAAATGTTCAAACCAAACTAGTTGACACGGAACATTGCATATCAGAAGTAAATTACAATTCAAGAGTTTCTGCACGTACAAGTTCAAACAGGTATAATTTTAGTTTACGTTTAAAGGTAGCAATACTTCTGCCAGTCCTTATATCTATAGTAATCGAATTCCAGGTTTTAGCAGCTCTGTATTTTAAAAATAGTTGGGACTTTGTTGACGAATTTCGGGGAATTTGCAAATCCGCTTTGTTGCGAAGATCATACATAGGATTATTTCTAATGAAAAAACAATTATCAATGTAAGTTAAATGATTCAAAGCTCTGTTGACAAACACTGCAGCGGAAAAGTTAATGATTTGACACAGTGGAAAAATGTTCCATGGTGTTCAATTATCTATTCTCTAGCTGACGGTAGGAGATGGGATCCTACCACTAATCGTGATCCTACCAATAACCGTGATCCTACCACTAACCGTGATCCTACCCCTAACCGTGATCCTACCACTAACCGTGATCTTACCACTAACCGTGATCCTACCACTAACCGTGATCCTACCACTAACCGTGATCTTACCACTAACCGCATACAATCCTACCACTAACCGTGATCCTACCACTAACCGTGATCCTACCACTAACCGTGATCCTACCACTAACCGTGATCCTACCACTAACTGTGATCCTACCACTAACTGTGATCTTACCACTAACCGTAATCCTACCACTAAACGTAATCCTACCACTAACAGTATACGATCCTACCACTAACCGTGATCCTACCACTAACTGTGATCTTACCACTAACCGTGATCCTACCACTAAACGTAATCCTACCACTAACAGTATACGATCCTACCACTAACCGGGATCCTGCCACTAACTGTGATCCTACCACTAACCGTGATCCTACCACTAACCGTGATCCTACCACTAACAGTATATGATCCTACCACTAACCGTGATCCTACCACTAACAGTATACGATCCTACCACTAACCGTGACCCTACCACTAACCGTGATCCTACCACTAACTGTGATCCTACCACTAACTGTGATCCTACCACTAACCGTGATCCTACCACTAACCGTGATCCTACCACTAACTGTGATCCTACCACTAACCGTAATCCTACCACTAAACGTGATCCTACCACTAACAGTATATGATCCTACCACTAACCGTGATCCTACCACTAACAGTATACGATCCTACCACTAACCGTGACCCTACCACTAACCGTGATCCAACCACTAACCGTGATCCTAGCACTAACCGTGATCCTACCACTAACCGTGATCCTACCACTAACAGTATACGATCCTACCACTAACCGTGATCCTACCACTAACCGTGATCCTACCACTAACCTTGATCCTACCACTAACCGTGATCCTACCACTAACCGTGATCCAACCACTAACCGTGATCCTACCACTAACCGTGATCCTACCCCTACCCGTGATCCTACCACTGACAGTATACGATCCTAGCACTAACCGTGATCCTACCACTAACCGTGATCCTACCACTAACTTTGATCCTGCCACTAACTGTGATCCTACCACTAACTGTGATCCTACCACTAACAGTATACGATCCTACCACTAAGCGTGATCCTACCACTAACCGTGAT
>SDVV010027975.1:0-12027 GCA_016164225.1 Gammarus roeselii | reverse complement strand
GGTTGTAGTCAGCGGTTTTCGATAGAATTAAGTTTTTTTTAAATATAGTTTTAACGTTTACTTTACAGTAGTTTTTCTGTCCCTCCTCACACACATACTTAGTTTTTGTGGTGTTCCCTATTTTATCGTTGCGTTGGCAGGTAGCTGGAATTGTGAAAGTTACATATTCAATTGTTTTCTTTGTCAGCTACTCGAGAGTGAGTAAAAGGGTGGGTGTAAATTACTGGCTTACGCGGTATACCCCATCTGGCTGACCCGAACTCAATAGTGTGTCGTCCCTCAGTGGTAATGTGGTAACGTGGAGTAAAGTAGTAAGAAGGGGGACACACACTAGGCCGTCGGTCAATAATAATAAAATCGTGGTTGGCAGTGATTGCCTTTAATAATTATTAGATGGCTGGGGGTCATAGGTCTTGTGGCGGATACGTTTGGCGCCTCCCCCTTTCTGTGTCAGCCTAACTAAGCCACCCTCCTAATTAGGGGGAACCAGCTGAATGTCTATACATGCATACTACCACGGCACTGATTAACATTAAATTTTCATTTTTTTTCATGGAAGCAAGCTGTTTTCCCAGTCAATTTTGGTGGTCGGGGCATTCGCAAGGCCCAAGATGTCGCCTTGGCCAGCACATCTCATCTCGGCACTTTGTCGGTCCCTTAGTTGGAGCAATTATGTCAAACGTTAACGTTTTGGCGTAGACTAACGAACACCGGGAAGCAGTTTTTGCACGGAAAGCACAACAAGGTGAGGAAGTGTTCGCACTAGATGGAGACTTTTGCGCTGTACAAAAGTCTTGGGGTATGGATGTAGTAAGGGTAACCTTGGACCAAGGTTCACATCTTTGTTGCTTCCTGTCACGATAACTGTTCTTAGATAGATCAAACTCATGTCGCCCCACTGGGTATTTTATTGGACCCTGACTCGCAATGAGCTGCTCCTGCGCTCACAGAGTTGGTGCGCCGGTGTGTAATCCGTAGCTGGGATGCTGTGGACAGCGCAAGGATGAATTCGGCGCTCTCGTGCCTTAAGAGCGGTGATTGTCATCCCAGGCATTTGGCACTCAATGACTTTGAAGATCGTTCACTCATTATTATTGGCCTTGGTACAATCCGTGAGCCCGGTACCGATAGGCGCGACAGTAAGTGTCCTGATGGCGTTAGTCTTCTCTTTCTCTAGAGTGGAGTGAAAAACCCTTGCTGAGATTGCACCTTCACAGACACCTTTGTGACGAGTTATCTTCTTAGCTCTTCATCCGAGGAAGACGGGGCTGCCAATGCGGCTGAGAACAAAGAAAAATCAAGTATCAGGCTCTTCGTGACAGTTTTAATTTTGAGGTCTTTGTTTTCGAGATCTGCCGTCTCTGAGGACCCTCTCGAAAAGTTTTGATTGAAGCAAAGGCTGGGACTAACAGTGCATCGGATAACTCTTGGAGTGTTAAATTAACTTGTAAGCTAATCAACTTGAGGAGTTTTAGATCGGATCTGTTGACAAGAGAGCGGGAGTAGGTCGTAACCCCAGCAGGGGCTGGAGCAGTAGTATACGGTGGATGGCAAGCCTCTGGCGAGCATAGCTGGGTCCCTTTGGGGACATAAGAATCAGATAGCGGAGGAAACATTTCGTGGACTTTGGACCCCAGTAGTAGAAGTAGTAGTAACAGTTTCTTTTGTTTTCTACCGGAGCTCCAACATGTAGTCACCGAGTGCTCCCCCCGTAGGGTGCGTGGACCCCAGTACAAAAAAAAACTCATCCAACGCATGCGGGAACTCCTCTGCTCTGCTTGCCACAATCAGATCATATTAAAAGACCAGGAGTTAATTAAATAGCAAACAAAACACGGTCAATATTTAATAATTTAAGGAGACAATTCAAGTACATAAAACAGCAACAAGAACGCAAACTTGATAGCGATTTATCGCGAGTTTTATTCTGCTTGTAATGTTGAAAAATGAACGTCATAAGAGAAGAACACAGAGTAGAAGGATGATCATTTCAAAAACTTTTAACTCCAACAAGAATTTGCAATGCAGTCTGCTCTTCATTTCGTTCCTTCGTGATTAATGGTTAGCCTTGTTGATAATTTCTCGACATAGATTTAAACTTGCTTAAAATGAATCCCAGAACAGCAGTTGCCACCTCGTCGATATAAAAAAATCGTAATACGATAAAGAACAGGTAATCCGAAAAGTGATTTTTTGGTGCTTATGGTTTTGAATTTCTATCATGATAGGAACCTTCATCTTTTACATTTCATCTCTTGCCACACTCTCTATAGCACTACTAACAACCACAAAAAAATCGCACAGTAAATGAACATAGCCTACCGCAGTAGGCCAACTGCCTACGATAACAGGATTTGATTTGAGCCCATTTCCACCAGAGCCTCAACGAAAGTCATCGTAGGCTCCCCCGTAGGGCACACGAGAGCAGGAACACACAGTCATAGATCAGAAACAATTGCTGCATTTTTTCCGGTCCGTAGCTAATCCCTGGTAATTCATTCCAGTTGAGGCGTGATTCCTGGTCAATATAGCTATGCATTCCCAGAGAGCGGAAGTGGAACTCAGCCAAGGGCAGCCCGATGAAAGGAAGCCAAGCTGAGGTGGCCGCAAGATCCTCGGTGTCGATAATTGCAGGCCTAATTCTTTTTACCCCAACGAGAGGCTCTAACGACAAAAATGTTTCAGTGCCCAATTTGGTTATTTTTAAGTGCCCAATCTGTATCATTGGTTTGCATGCTAATACAGATAATTGAATATGATACGTTCGAGCTTGCATGGAATGATCAAACGAGGTTTATCGTTCGATTTACCGTAGTCGACTCAGATATGATCAAAAGTAAAATAAATTATAGGAAAGGCAAGCATCAGCGTAAATAAAAGATTAAATCATAAGTGAATAAATGAGAAAATTTTGGTGAGGCGGACGCCCTGAATATGGATGGGAAAGAGAAGTAAAGAAATTGCAGTGGGATGGGAACTATGAAAAAAAAAATTGCTGATCTTCGATATATCAAATGTGTCAAGAAAAATAATAATAAAGAGAACGGGCTAAAAATTGTACAGGATTCGAAATATAATAGATGAGGAAACGAAGAAAAAAAGGAAATTATGAGATGAAAACGGAGCGAAGGATGGCGCAGAAAGGATGGCATGTGAAACTGTGAAAAGCAAAGCTGGAAAATAGGGTAAATATGCCAAGAATAGGTGTGTGAGGAAGAAAGTATGAGAAGAAAAGCGTGTGGAAATGAATGGTAAATAATAAATGCGATGAAATTATTGGGATAAAAAATGAGAAATAAATAAAAAGTGAATGAGAAGGAAAAAGTGGAAGACCGGGAAAAATGAGAGGGTCGAGTATAAGAAAGGTAAATTGAATTAAACAGTGGCTCATCGAGATGGGTTTTGTGAGGCACGACGTCATGGCCCCTCCTTTAATTGTAATCAATTCCACAAGAGGCAGCTCAAAACTACTGATAAATATGCGTAGGCTTCTTCAACTTCAGGAACAAAACCTCACCAACAAAGCTCAATTTGTGTATTATTGGCAAATACTAAGCATTTGAAGTACCTCTGGCAATGCAAACAGTTTAGAAAGTAGGCTCAAACTTTCACTTTACAAGCAGCTTCAATTATGGAAAATATACAAATAAATTTGTTGACTAAAGTAACGTGTAGGTGTGCAAATAGAGCGTGATATGATGTTAACTAAAGTGACGTGTAGGTGTGCAAATAGAGCGTGATATGATGTTAACTAAAGTGACGTGTAGGTGTGCAAATAGAGCGTGATATGATGTTAACTAAAGTGACGTGTAGGTGTGTGAATAGACCGTGATATGATGTTAACTAAAGTGACGTGTAGGTGTGTGAATAGAGCGTGATATGTCAACCAAAATGACGTGTAGGTGTGCGAATAGAGCGTGATGTGATGTTAACCAACGCGACGTGTAGGTGTGCGAATAGAGCGTGATGTGATGTTAACCAAAGTGACGTGTAGGTGTGCGAATAGAGCGTGATGTGATGTTAACCAAAGTAACGTGTAGGTGGGCGAATAGAGCGTGATGTGATGTTAACCAAAGTGACGTGTAGGTTTGCGAATAGAGCGTGATGTGATGTTAACCAAAGTGACGTGTAGGTGTGCGAATAGAAAGTTGATGTGATGTTAACTAAAGTGACGTGTAGGTGTGCAAATAGAGCGTGATGTGATGTTAACTTAAGTGACGTGTAGGTGTGCGAATAGAGCGTGATGTGATGTTAACCAAAGTGACGTGTAGGTGTGCGAATAGAGCGTGATGTGATGTTAACCAAAGTGACGTGTAGGTGTGCGAATAGAGCGTGATGTGATGTTAACTAAAGTGACGTGTAGGTGTGCAAATAGAGCGTGATGTGATGTTAACCTAAGTGACGTGTAGGTGTGCAAATAAAGCGTGATATGATGTTAACTTAAGTGACGTGTAGGGGTGCGAATAAAGCGCTATTCTTCATCTCGAGCCTTAGAGTGTCGGTATCCATATATCAGTGGCAGAGCCTCAACATTTTGGACTACCGCTATTAAGTTCGAAGAATTGATTTATGAGAGTCTTCGCGTACATGACTGGTTACAGCGTAGCTGGAACCTGATAGCCTTTTTAAATCTAGGTGCGTAAGGGCTGGCGTTCGACCATTGAAGAGAGGACCAGAAATGTTGCACTCGAAGACAGGTAGGCACGAACCTTCAACCTTCATCTTCCAATGGAAGTCCCTTGTGAGGAGAGGTTAACACGCTATCCACTCGGCCACCGAACTGGCCTCAGATTTGAAGTTAGGTCCTGATTTTTTTTAATCAAGACAAATTTCAAAAAGTCGCGTGAATCTGAAAAAAAGACCAGCTTTGCGATCGATTTTGAAAAAAACAAAAATGATTAAAACAAAATAGCGCCGACGCAATGTTCTGAGTTTGTTGTTCTCTCATTCAAGCAATAATACCAAGAATTGCATACACAAGTGACGAATCCTTAGCTTGTTGAATGTAGGCACGGAGGTCCGATAAGAGCCCTTCCTGGCTGATTGACGTACGGCTGAGGTTTGCGAGGGGGTAGAGTGAGGGGGAACAGTGAGAGGGGGCTGAGTGAGGGGGAACAGTGAGATGGGGTTGAGTGAGGGGGAACAGTGAGAGGGGGAACATGCGAGGGGTAGAGGTAGAGTGAGGGGGAACAGTGAGGGGGTAGAGTGAGGGTGAACAGTGAGGGAATAGAGTGAGGGGGAACAGTGAGAGGGGGATATGGGAGAGGGTAGGGGTAGAGTGAGGGGAACAGTGAGAGGGGGAGCAGTGAGAAATGGATGGGTGTGAAAGGGAAGTGTGAGGGAGAAGAGTTTGAGGGAGATTAATGCTGACCGTACTAGCATGCGACGACATAGAACAGAAGATGATCAACACCAAAAACAATATCAGATTTCATTCAAGAGAATCCTATTGGCATCAGACTTTCAAATTCCATTTCCAATTTTACGTTGACTGAGTTTAATTAGTCTACCCGCTATTAGGAACAATTCTTTCTGCTCCCACCCTCGTCGTTTCATCTGGTGATTCCATCACTGGCCGTGTGGGTGGTCCGTGGCTCCTATTTTCATTTTCAGTGAACTCTACTACGACGTAGTTTGAGTCACCGTGCCTTTCCTGGTGGGTCTCCGAGAAACACAATGTGCTCGTTTCCATCTAAGCTTCAATGGGCCGGCCGTCGCTGTAGGAGGCAGATACTACGGGCCCCAAGTGTAGGGCGGTAGGTATGGGAGCTGCCGACACCAGTACGTAACCGCAAACCGAAGCCAATGCCTCCCGGTGTCCTGGCATGAGACTTCTTAGCCTGGAGACTCCCAAACTGATCGCTTTCTCGCCATGAATTTCAGTAAATAAAATGTTAAGTTTCGCAAAAGAATTCAGTAGCCAAAAAACTTACGAATCGAACACAACGTAATAGTAAAATTCCTATTCAATAGATGGAAAGAAATGTGAAAATCTGAAAACCTCTTCGTCCGCTTGTTTTAGAACGGGATTCAGAGCCTGTTGTTTTTTCTATTGATTTTATTTTCATTCCCTATTGAAAACATTGGCTTCTGTAGTCATCCGTATTTTTCCCAAGCGTGACCTACCTTCATGCTGGAAGCGCGTGGCCATAGTCTCAACATATAGCAACTTGACACTTTGCTCTTGAACATATATTCAACCCTAACAAAAAAGTTTAAAGTTCAAACACGAATAAGAAGAGCGGCATATAAACTATTTGTTCAATTCTATTTCAGTCAGTCTGACGAGCCAATGAAAATATTACGATACAATCTTCTCTTTCGAGTGTGAATCCGAGACGCCTCGTCTTGAGCACTAAAATTCCAGGGTCCAGGTCTGTTGTGTAGTTTTTATCTCGTATGTCAAGACAACCGCATGACCAACAGAACCAGTCCCAGATATTGCCTGGATAGACTTTTCTCACTTCTGGTGAACTATCTACCAGGATCGCTGACATGGGTAGCCGTGAAGGCCATGTATTTATCGCTAAAAGGCAGCCTGACGTTTCTATAGCGCTTGATCACAGCTCCGGTCAGAATGCTGTGAAATTGACCGAATTCTGAAGTGAGTTACGATTTGATGAGTTTAGGATAGGAAAGTCTCGAAAAACACACGCAGTCATCTCACCCCTGTTGAAGGCTGAAATTTTCTTAGTTGAAGAAACTGTGAAAAATATTTTTTATGTCGTGAACAATAAGGGAACGGGAAATGTTTCAAAAATTTGTTCGGAGAAGTTAAAATAATCTCAATGTAATAAAAAAAAATTATGAAACCTGTAACTATTAATATACTCAAGATATTAGGCCATAAAAGTGGTCTGATTTGCTAAAAAATTGTAAATAATTTGTTCTGTGATAATTTCATAGCTGTTACCATTGACAACTACTAATTTGTTTCGATTTGTTTCGAAAACAAACATTTACTATCGTGAAAATACAAAACATCCATTCCACATGTGTTCATTCATTTCCCTGATGTTTTGACAATATGAGCATGTGCATAAATTGTGCTCATAAGAGGTATAAGCCCTGATAAGCTCGTGAATTATTAGCCGAACGGAGGAAACATTACCGATAATAACAGTGTTCACGGATATTTCGATTATCTCTGACCAGGTCGATTTGCCGAGTATAGATTTATTGACAATGTGTTCCATTCATCAGTAAATTTATCTTGAAGCCTTCGTCGGAACCTCAACTAGCTCTAAACTAGCACCTTGAAGAAGAAAGTTAATTGGAGAGAGGTGATAATAGGCGAGAAGAAAGGTTCCTACCCGAGCCTGGAGAAGGCAGCAGACGAGACCTGGCAACTTCTTGGGGGCTGGAGTACGTGGCAACCGCACGGTCTAGGCCTATTGCCTAACGCCACCACAATTGCCCGTACTAACACCATATGGACTTACAACCGAACGTACTATATACGGTACAGCAGAGTACTACAACATGTATGGTACACCATGATTGGATACTGAACTCCCAGGTATACGTAGTGACTGGTATAGCTTTCCTTTGTACATTAGTTCCTGAGGAACACATTGTACAGCTCTGCCCTGGACTACAATGGTTACTAAATTTAGAGAAATGGAAAGTCTTCGATAAAGGAAATCACTCTGAATATTTATTTCGAGAACGGGCCAAGTTAAAAGATTGATGACCAATTCTGGGACCATTTCACGGTTTGTCACGATATGAAATTTGTTACCTACTTACCGTGAAAAACAAGTGCAATTAAAAGCACTACGCAAGTGATCAGTTTATTCAGAACATTTTCTCTTCATTCAACACAAATATATGGTGAATCGTTTGGACGAGTGAAAATAAACAATTCAAGTTGAATGGGCATCATTCAGAACTATGTATGGATTAGTTTCAAGGAGATTTCACAACCCCGTGTATTCACTTTATCTTAATTTTATTATATTTCAGGGGATATACCAGTGAAGAATCTGATGGAAAGTTAGCCTTTATAAAATAATTATAAGATGTGCTCCACGTCTCCCGCCATTTCAATTTTTGCTTTTCACTGACTAGTACAATTACAGCCAATAAAAATAATATCTCTGTCGATCGCAATTTACTGGGAGACACAATTTGGGATCTAAAAATGTTGAGATTGTAGTTCCAAAAATTAGGAAGAATCAAAAGTTTGCAAATAAATCAACCCTAACAGCACAAAGAAACTATGAAAAAGTCCTTTGTTATTTATTACACGAGACAGAAAATATGTTCCATTTCGTTGTCATGTGAATGCAAAGTAGAGACAGAAAATTCGTTTATAGTTAATCTATAACCGCAAAAACAAACTACTTTCGCCACGTGTATTTGTTCCTTCGAATAGAAACTCCTCACGGTATTATACCTGAACAAAGCTTCCTAATGAATAACATCGATTACATCTTCAAGGAATTCAAATATCGGACGTAAAATGATCGTTGAATTTTTCCCTGATGTTCAATCTTTCGCTACTTTACAGGCGCGTAGCCAGACTTTTCCAAAGCGAGAGTGTATTATCAAATATATATTAGATGGACAGTTACTAAACCAGCCTCGACATACGTTCACGTAATGTATTCATTTATACTCTCGGCCCTTCAAGGGTGATGCCGCGGCCAACCCACGCCCCCCCCCCCCCGTCTCCTCCGGCTACGCCCCTGGGCACGTAGAAGTGCATGCCTTTTTGTGAATATAGTGCATAAACCTCTGCGTTACAATGGAAATCAGTGACGAGGGTTCGTGCATATAACGGCAGAGAGTAATTTTCGTGCCGTTATAAATAAAGGATGATGCACAATTAAATCCTTCTATAATCATTATTAATTTGAAAACCTGAGGAATGCCAGTCTTAATTAAACTACTATGTTGGTGTCGAGTAAGATCAGGCTAGTTTGAGTTGGGTTAAGAGCACTTCAACAGCTAGGTTGATAGGGCATGGAAAATAAGTCACACCAACAGAGGAGGAATGGAGGGACCACCGCATGCAGTCTGTGTTGACGTGTTTGATTTAAAATGAGGACAAATGTCGAGAAACTTTGCTTCCAGTAATCTAACTCAACGAAGACTACAAACGTGAATTGCAACGGCATAGAGTAGCTTCAGCGTTAAGCATAAGATTGCAACAAAGCCCTGGCGGGTGCTTCTCATCTTACAGGCCCCATATAGGCTTCTCAATCCACAATCTCCTAATCTTCAAGCAAGCATCCCAAACCATCAGAAATCTTCCTAATCCACGAACCTTCCAGCCCATCTGATTTCCCGCACACTTGCCTCACAACATACGAGACTTCCAACCCACGAGCCTTCCAATCGACGAGCCTTCCAATCGACGAGCCTACCAATCGACGAGTCTTCCAATCGACGAGTCTTCCAATCGACGAGTCTTCCAATCGACGAGTCTTCCAATCGACGAGTCTTCCAATCGACGAGTCTTCCAATCGACGAGTCTTCCAATCGACGAGTCTTCCACTCGATCGACTTGTGATAGCTCGGGTATTGCAAGCAGCGAGCCATCATGCATGCGTTGATTGTTTCATCAGTTTAAGAGTCATAAAATCTTAATTTCTCCAGGCGTGATAAACGAATAGGACGTAAATTCTCTTATCATTAGTCACGACTAGTCTGAAAGACTTGTAGTGCCACTTCAGTTTCTTTTTAGGTTTTAAATTAAATACGACTGAATTGTAATTCCAGTTAAAGTGTTTTACACGTCGTAACGAGCAACTTCGTTCAGAGTTGATCAAGGAAACAAATCTTTCTGGTCCTTTTTGTGGCAGAGCTCTGAACAAAGAGGGATTGAACACTTATAGATTGCGTCGCGAGTAGTAGAAGCTATACTCATCGGCCGCATTTAACGACTGATTAATTCCGCTGGGTAGTTGACAGAGATTTAAAGCAGGATTGCCTCCGCTAGTGGCAGAGGAAAGGTTCTCAGTACAAACTTTTCAGTTCTCCGTGTAGACAAATGGGGTACTTAATCTTCGCAGAGGCAGGCTAAAATAAAACTTGGGGTACTTAATCTTCGCAGAGGCAGGCTAAAATAAAACTTGGGGTACTTAATCTTCGCAGAGGCAGGCTAAAATAAAACTTGGGGTACTTAATCTTCGCAGAGGCAGGCTAAAATAAAACTTGGGGTACTTAATCTTCGCAGAGGCAGGCTAGAATAAAACTTGGGGTACTTAATCTTCGCAGAGGCAGGCTAAAATAAAGCATTGAAAAAATTGGTTTTTGTTTTCCCACGGTGATAGACATCGTTAAGAAGTATATGATCGCAAGGAAAGAATGGTATTTGACAAATCGAGGTTTGTTTGCACCTCTGTAGTGACATCGAACAGCTTAAGACGCATCAATTGTGACGGTCCACCATAGGACCAAGGCTATGGATGTCGGTCCGACCTTGTACCAAGGCGTTGGATTTCGGTCCGACACTGGCCAAGGCGTTGGTACCGGACCAAAGCGTTGGGTGTCGGTCCGGTACTGGACCAAGGCGTGGGATGTTGGTCCGACATAGGACCATGGTGTTGGATGTCGGTCCGACACAGGACCAAGGTGTTGGATGTAGGTCCGACACAGGACCAAGGTGTTTGATGTCGGTCCGACACAGGACCGACATCATGTAGGATGTAGGTCTGACACAGGACCAAGGTGTTGGATGTAGGTCCGACACAGGACCTAGGTGTTGGATGTCGGTCCGACACAAGACCAAGGTGTTTACTGTCGATAGCGATAATCAAAACTGTTCTAGACAATTTCACGGCGGCAAATATGGACTCTTGCTACTCCTCCCATGCATTGGACAGTCTCGTGAGTATTCTCAGGCTATGCAATCATAATGCGAACACAGTTTTATTCCGTTGAACATTCGTCGCATCTCGGCTCGCTTATCTGGCATTGACACATTCGTTTATTCAATTATCCTAATTCGTACTAGAGCCGTCAAATTAAAGATGAAGCAATGGCGTTTATTAGTTACGCTTCATTGAACAAGCGACAAGTAACAGAAGTCCCACAAGTAACAAGTAATGCCCACAGATCCGGAACATGTTTTTGTTACCAACGAACTTTAAACTGCCGGGCGCCAAGTTGCACTTGTTCTGCTGATGAAACAATCAACAAGGCGTCCAGAAGTTGCGGGGCCCCTTGACGCAACCGCCGCCAGCAGAAGCAGAGGCGGTAACCTGAGCCTAATGAAGCAACCTGAGCGACCAGAGCAGGCTCAGGCTACTCGGCCGTGGGAAACTGGCGCCTTCAGTCAAGCCTGCGCGCCACCCACCCAAACTTCTTTTTCTTGCAGGTCGCCTGAAGAACTTTGAATGAACGACGCTGTTCGGAGTGTGGTAAAGTCCAAGCCAAAACTAGAGAGCCTCTAAGAATTTAGGTCGGCCTTATCAAACTCTCAATACAGTGGACGAAAGGGACCAGGAAAGAAAATTGCCAGGATACTGAAATGACATTCTTTAAAATGATATTTTTCTCCTTATCTGAAACGAAGAAAATCAAATGTAAATTTATTTATTTGTTATTTGCTTCAATGTTACACCGGAGTCCTAACGCGAAGTTAATGCAGACTCCCCCGTAGGGATCAAATGTAAAGGTGCACTCTGATTCTTTGGCTTCTGTCCGGTCTAATTGTAAGAAATTAAATTTGAGTCAGTAATTGTATGATTTGATTTGATTTGGTCCTCATTTCCACCAGAGCCTCAACGTGAGTCATAATAGGCTCCCCCGTAGGGCTCGACGATCATTGATTAAAGCAGGCTCGCACGCCTAAGTGTGCGAGGAAAAAACATAACAACGCTTTCAACGTTAGAAAAAAGTGAAAGTTTTAGCAATAACAGACGCACGCTGGTGCGCAATATAAAAAAACGCTTACTCGAAACGGACCTCCGCTTCCAATCTCTTCAAATATTAAGTGAGATATGTACGCACCCTAGTGCGTACAGGTAGCATCAAGATTAATACGTCAGCGGCCACACGGGCAAACTGAGCTCCGAA
>SDVV010027974.1:0-12027 GCA_016164225.1 Gammarus roeselii | reverse complement strand
GTGACAACCAGTGCACAACCACACTCAACCAGCCGCAAGCAACTGCTTAGTGCTGGTGGGTCTCAGTGACAACCAGTGCACAACCACACTCAACCAGCCGCAAGCAACTGCTTAGTGCTGGTGGGTCTCAGTGACAACCAGTGCACAACCACACTCAACCAGCCGCAAGCAACTGCTTAGTGCTGGTGGGTGTCAGTGACAACCAGTGCACAACCACACTCGACCAGCCGCAAACAACTGCTTATTGCTGCTGTGTCTCAAAACAATGCAGCGGTGCGCCGGAAAAGGTAGATTATCAGAGTCCTTGATAATGATGAATTATATGAATATTGCAATTCGAGACAATTATCAGAATTTATATTCACGTGTAACTTTAAGTCATTTGAAAACCTGCCACTAAGGGTGGAGTAATTCGCATCATTTCTATCGTCTGGTGGCGCAACTAACACGTCCTCGTCCTTTCTTCTGTTGCATTCAACAATTTTTTACCTAACTGCAAATACGAGGACGTGGAACACATGATGTCACCCACCAGCTTTTCATGAAAACCTCAACTGAATAGAGGCATTAAATACGTCGGGAATAGTTCATTTAATTCAAAACCATCACATACAGTCCGTGGCAAAATACAGCATCTAGATATAATTCGGAAACATTTTTATCCAAAGTTTCTTGCCTGAATTGGATAAAGTAATAAAGAATCGTACCTAGGTCGGTAGTGGGACCAACCCAGCCTGCTTCCAATCAGTCAAAAGGCTTTTACAACGCACCCCCTCAGTTTTGGCAAACACTATTAGTGTGGAAATAGTGATCTCATAGCGGACTTTTCTGGTTTGAATGTGATAAAATTGATTTCATAATATTGATAAGTTCCTAATCCAAATTAAATCTGATTTACTTAGCTGATGTGCTTAGTTCCGTAGTACTCTTTCCATCACTCTCGTTAATTAAGTATGAATAAAATTTAACGATCTCTGTTTATGTGCTTTTACTAATCCTCACATGAGGTGTCAGGAGCATGACGTCTCAGGAGCATGATCTATCACAAGTAGACGTCTCAGGTGCTTGAAGTCACAGAAGCACGACGTTTCAGGAGGATGACGTCTCAAGAGCATGGCATCTCAGGAGCACGATGTCTCAAAGGAATGACGTCACACGATCACTAAGTCTTAGAAGCATGACGTCTCAGGAGCTGATGTCTCAAAAGCATGATGTCTCAGAAGAAGGATGCCTCAGTAGCATGACTTCTCAGAAGCATAGTGTCTTGGAAAGATTACGTCTCATTAGCATGATGTCTCTCAGCGGAATGTACAAACCCATGCGGTGATTCAGAATTGGTTAACATATTTGTCCCCCTCATGTCGGCCACCCGCTCTAGTACCCAGTAATGGTCTCGTTTCTGGTCCCTGCATGTTGCAGAAACAAACATCTTCCGTATGCCCCGTATGTGATCCAATAATAGACTCAAGCGACAGCGAGTCATGAAATCTTGGTCATTTGTTAATCTCATCTGAGGCTAATGCCTCCTCAGGTCAATTATTGTCCCTGTCATTATAGCATGGCTAGAATACGAGATTAAATACACTTTTCCATTACATCGCCCCTGTTCAACGTGGTGGAGGTGGAGAAAATACTCCTGATGTGTCAGTATTCACTGTCTTTTCCCTTGCTCTGCCCGTGGCCTTCGTTCCCTACAAACGGGCCCTCGGCACGGAAGACTCCTTATTCGATTCCTGAGCCCATCCCCCTCTTGCTCGTGCTATTCCCAGAGAGAACGCAGCCAGAAATAATTGCTGCTCGTTAGAAGATTGCGTGACAGGCTATTGGGGTATTTAGTTGGCTCAATCTTGGCCCATCGCATGGTAAATGGACGCAAGACAATAGACATTGGTATAATAACCAACCCCCAATTGCTCGATCCAGCATGCGGTAAAAATTTCACCGAGTAACAATAAAATCAATGGGTAACCATAGGTTCAGATAATCAGACCTCTTACAGAACAATAATGAATAAATACAGAACTATTATGGCAACCTCAATAGAGAGTATTCGTGTGACGTCACAGTGTGCGATTCACCTGCCATCTTAGGTTTCAGCTAGTGGTTGGATATCCTCCCTACACCGGTGACATGGACGGTGTTGAGGTGTCCGTAATCGAATATGCGCACATTTTTATAGGAAAACTATTTACCTACCCAGGCTGGACGCAAAATGAAATAGGCACACAATAGAACCTTCATGACATTCTTGCATGATGGGGCAAACGATAACCTGGTACCGATGGAGGCTCGCACAAAATCTGACCCGACTCCGTCACCACTGTTAAACAGATAATCCTTCCTATATTGAATTAATATTATAAAAATTACCATGTGCGTGCCGAAGTTGCAAATGAATTTGGAAATCAAAACCAATTTCTAACAATGCTAAATGTAAATAGTACTGCTTAGATGTTTTTGAATAACAAGAGGATCCCTGAATTTGTGTACAATGCCTAAGATTTGTTCAGTGTTGAACCAACTATAGGCTTACATCAAAAAAGTGTATTGAAGAGCTGCATCATATGGATCGCTCCACATCGTTTATAATTTTTAGTTGTGGTATTCCGGTAATCGACACTTGAACGTTGATATTTTCCAGGCTTCTCCTTCCCGACTTCTATGCAAGCGAGTTTGAGGAGAGGCTCGGGCATCACGAATAATACATCCATTCTGGTCTTTGTTGGCCCAGAATTAAAATAACAACGAAGACAGAGCTTTTTGTCGGTTTTCAGCGCTCCTATGGTTGTTCTATACTACGTGGATTTCGGTTTTAAATCATTCAAAACGGAGTGCATCAAGCACAGAATTTCACGTCTATTATACAATTAATTTTTTTTTTAACGAAATTGAGCTCTGTTCGTCGCCCTGTTTTAACCAACTATGATCCACTTCAACGGGATTTAGTCAAGCAGCAGCCACGGATAGAGACTACATGACTAATGGCTCGCAATTGTTTTTGCTCGGTTTTTTATTCAGTTATTAATTAATTTATGACTCAAATAACGTCCACCAAATCTCAAAATTCGTATTTTAAATCTAGAATATATTACTTTCAAATATCTGGAACCGTTTTTGTTCAGATAAGACTTCCTGAACAGATAGAAGAAGAAATTTGTTTATGACTGGGAGCGAAATACTTTATTTTAAGGCGGCTTGGTGAACCCATTTTATCTAGAAAATATTTTCCGCCGCAGAAGCAATGACGGTACTTTCACGTGCAGCTTTTCAGAGGCGTTTCACCTTATGTGTTCTTGGGGTGGATGGATGATTGTTCATTTTATAGTTCATTATCAATGAATTTCGGTTTTTTATCAGATCTTATTTTGTGGGCTCTATTATTTATCTTTGCCCTTTTTTCATGGTGATCCTTTTTGGATTTGCTATTTATTTACGTATCATTGGATGCCCGCAGGAGCTCTAGGTGGATTATGCGGTGTGTTAGTTAGTCTAGTTCAACTTACGGTGCGAGAATTTGCACCCTAGGCCCCTAATAAATGTCCGAGCACAGCTAGGCGTTTTGCTGGTTAATAGCGAAGTAATTTTCTTGGTGATCGTAAAGTGTGAAAGTCTTAAATGGCACTGTGCGTGGACGGGACGAGCCGAGTCGAGGCTGGTTGAGGCGAGTGGAGACGAGTCGACAGGGGAGGCGATGAGTCGAGACGGACCGAGGCTGGTCGAGACATGGTGTCTCTGAGAACGGAGAACGCGTCGGACCTGCGGGACTCGAGAGACCCGAGGGTTTCGCGAACCCGGGGGACTCGGAAGACCAAGAGGATTTAAGGGGACCAACTTGGACCCTTTTGGGGCCCTTTGGGACACCCTTGAGACTCTTTGGCACCCCCGTGAGAAACTTTGGGACCCTGTTGAAGCCTTTCTGAACCCAAGGACCCCTGTTTCTCCTTCCCGCGCTGTAAAACCCATACACAGAAAAATATGTATTTATGAAATGCTTGAGGAGAACAATGAACTATTGCAGTCCACAGATTACTGGCGATGAGGGGGAGAGCCGCGTCGAGGCTGGTCGAGGTGCGTCGGAATCAGTCGAAACACGTTGTGGCGAATCGAGTTGGGTGCGACGAGACGAGACTGGCCGAAATGATTCGTGACAAGTCGAGATGAACTGAGACGAGGGGATGCGAGGGACCCGGGGAGCTCGAGGGAACCGGAGGACTTGGGTTAGCCTCCGGGACTCATCGGGCTCTTTTGGAACCCAAGGGACCTCTGCCCCCCCTCCCCCCATCACCGCTATCATCCTATAATGCTTGAGTAGAAAAATTAGCTGTTATAGTCCACAGGATTACTAGCGCAGAGAGGGAAAGCCGCGTCGAGGCTGGTCGAGGTGCATCGAGTTCAGTCGAAACATGTTGGGGCGGGTCGAGTTGGGCGCGACGAGTCAAGACTGGCCGAAATGAGTCGAGACAAGCCGAGATGAGCTGAGACGAGGGTGCTCGGGGACCAGGGGAGATCGGGTGACCCATGGGACATGGGTTACCCTCCGAAACCCATCGGGCTCTTTTGGGACCCGAGGGACCTCTGCCCCTGACACCCTATCTCTCTAAGCCACGATAAGTTTGATGTCAATAATCTGAGCAGTTTTTCAGTCAATGATGAACCTGACCTTTCCTTCCTCTTCACGATCCTCAATTTTGTCATCTAAAATAATGCTAATGTATATGTTCGAGAATTCCTGTTTGTGATTTTGTGAATAAACGTTCTTTCGGTCTGTGCTCGCTCGCGCATGCACGGGCATTGTGTAATTGCTGTGGTTAACCTGGAAAGCGTAGCTATAAGCAATATGATGCGTTGCGGTTGGAGTTGATATGATCCGTGAAGCCGTGGATCTTGTACCAATTTCGACGATACCATCTGTGTGAACTGGCTTGCGTATATATTACTATTGAAGTTCTAGCATGAATAGCATGAATAAATAAGTGGTACCGTAACTGAACTAGACCTCGTAGCTGTAAACATTGTGTTGCGTTGCTGTCGGAGTTGACTTTATCCGTGTAGCTGTAAAAATTGTACCAATCTCGACGATGCTACCTATGCGCAGTGGCGTGCGTGCATATTACTCCTGATGTTCTAAACGATTAAAAGTGGAGATCCGTTTTGTCTAAACGTTTTTCTTGTGCGCACTAGCGTGCGTCTGACACGACTGAATTTTTTAAATTGATTTATTTCTGACAACGTTTTTTTTTTTTGCACACCGCGGTATGCGAGCCTACTGGAATCCATGATCGTCGAGCCCTACGGAGAAGCCTGTTATGACTCACATTGAGGCTCCGGTGGAAATGGGGCTCAAATCAAATCTTAGTTCACCGTGAACGGTCTCCGTCGACACAAAAACTGCGAGGTTACGAGTTCCAGCTCGCTTGCTAAACGGTTCAGTCAATTTAAAAAATACGATGCCGATTAGCGTGTGATTCTAAATTTCAATACGGATCTAATTCATACAAACACCTCTATAAGGACATTCGAACCCTGAATTATTTTTCTAGTTTATTCACACATGATAGAATTGTTCATCAAACACGTCACATCTCCTGCGTTTCGAGTTCACCCTAACATTAGCATTGATGAACATGTTATTTTTGGGGTCACGAAAATTTGCTCCTTAGGGTGACGCCGGCGCACTTTGCCGTGTCGCCTTTTCAACACCGAATGAGTTCAGAATAAGGCAACACAATTTGGATGAGTTGGGTGACAGACGTGAACCTAAAGCACGTAGGGCGCAACGCGTCTCTGTGCTAACAGAGCACGTAAGTGTAGGTTGTTCTTCCGATTTAGCGGTCGAGGGCTAAGCCCACGTTTTTCCTCAGATGCGATTTTCTCGTATTTTTGAGCGTTTTAACCAGTTACTCAAGATGCCAGGTAGGTAACTAATGGAAAGAAGAGTCGCGAATTCATATCTGGAAATACGATGGAAGGTTGACTGATGAAATAGTAGGAAGAACATGCAGGTGTACGTGGCCCATAAAGCGTGTTACGCCCGCCTATAAATTATTTTCTGATCGTCTAGCAAATACGTCTGTCACCCCTGATAAATTTCTTAATCTAGTGGTATATACCTCTCTAATCAGGAACTTAGTCCTCGCCATTACCTCCTCCCTCTACTCCACTTGGCGATCTTCCATTCTCATACTCAAAGCCGCCAATCTCCAGATTATTCCGTGTTGAAGAGGTTCGCAAATTTATTTAGCACGATCCAATTGAGCCTATTCAAATGTTCCATGGAGATAATTCGTTCGTACAGAAAGCTGCGGATTTCTATCGAGTCTCAGTCTTTTGGATGACGCTGACCACTTCCATCAATTATCATAAAGACCACTCCCATCACTTACCACAAAGACCACTTCCATCAATTGCCACTAAGACCACTCCCATCACTTACCACAAAGACCACTTCCATCAATTACCACTAAGGCCTATTCCATCCCATAATATACAGCTGGATAGCGATATTGTGCTGTAGTGACTTCTTTTGGAACTATAGAGCTAGTAGATAGTGAGTTGTAGTACATCAGATGAAACTGAAAGTTAGAAAAGAAGAAAACTGACGTTGCGTTGTGTAATGTCTTTCATTGCGAGGATAAAGTAATTAATACAGTAATTAATAATAATGTGACACTTAATCATACTTCTTTAAATAAAATATTCATATTATGCTGTCCATAAGCGTAGGGCAATATTTTTTCACAAAAATAGCCTGTATTGTTACAAGTGTTTATGGAACACAGGAAAAGCATAATTGTTATTTGAATTAATCACTGCGCCATGTCCTCACAATAGCTACTGGTGGCAGTCATTCTGTTCACAGTCCTATGCACTATTAAACTCAAGTCAATCCCATTCGAATACGAAAATGCGTGCTATTATCCCTACAAACATCAGATGAACACCATTATTGCAACGCTATGTTGCTCCCTTCATCAGAAGAACGGCCAATGGTATTGTGAGCAAGATAATAATGTTGCATGTACACCGTTCTTCATGTGAAGAATCCCTAATAAAATATATCATATGAATAATCACAAAGAATTGAAACGTTGTTCTACACATAGTTATAACTTGTCGGCTCAAAACCTGATTTCAGCTTAAGAATGGCGTTGTAGTATTACATGCACTACATTGTTAGCGTACATCTAATAACGACACTGACAGCTTTCACAAAGCGTACCCAAATGGGTATTTCACTTGGACTATTGTCTAGGCAAGTAGCCCTGCCCATCCGTAGGTATAAATGTTGATGACACTAATCTGTTTAGTGACAATATTTCCCGAGTCACCCCTGAGTAGCTTGATCATCCAATATGGCTGAAATTCAGTTCAGTTACTTTTGGGATGAAGACAGAGTGTCTCCAGCCCACTTTGTCTTGACCCTTTGGCAGGTGGGGTGAAAATACGCAATCTTCACCCCATGCATAATAACTGGACTGAAACCAAACATCTAAGGACGATCAAGACACCCAGAAGGAAAGGCAACTATTTTACTTCTGCACGGATTGGTGCTCCCTAATTCCACGTACGGGTAGGCAATGCTCATTACTGAGTTCGAGAGCTGAATCGTTACACCTCCTGCAGAGTGAGACGAAGGAGTTCCCTTAAAGTTACTCCGTATCTCGATGGGTCGCTCTCCCTGGCGCTAAATTCTTTTATAGCTAACGTCAAATCAGCCCCTTTCATCTCCTTCAACTGCCTTATCAGCCACAAGTTGTTCCGACTACCAACCTATGGTACCATTTTTTAACAGCGAACATTCATAGCGTACCTCAGTCACACCAGTCACTGTCATATCTGCCACTGTTATTCTGCCTAAACTCTGTTTCTGCTCACATGAGAATCAGCCACGAGTCGTACCATTTTACTGGTTATCACTTTAATGAAACCTAACCTAACCTACCCAACCTAACCTAACCTAGGGTGCGTGTTTCTAACCCGCGGGGCAAAGGTATCTATTTCTAACCAGCGAGGCAAATCTTCGTATTTTTCTAGGGTACGTAATGTTGTTTTTTAGCGTTTTTTATTGAAGTTTCATTAAAGTGATTAGCAGTAGGTTGGTACGCCTGTTTAGGTGTAAAGACAGTGGCATATATGACAGTGTCAGATTTTGAAGTGGCGGAAAATGAGCGTGAATTGAAACGTCGTTTAGGTCGAAAGCACGTGTGATGAAAGATTTTCAGCGGTTATGTCAGTGTCCGGCCATGACAGTGTGGTGAAGTGAAGTGGTGATAGTGCGCGTGTGCGGAAATAATTTAAGCGCAAACGCTGGGCTCCCATCTCGATAGGGTAAGTTAGGCCTTCCGGGCCCTCCCATTGCACTGTTTCACACCCTAGCAGCCAAAGGATGGGATGAGGGAAAGTACTCCCAGGGCAAGTCCAAGAAGCATCAGCAAAAATAAGGCCACAGCTCAGTGACTCGTGAGGGATTTAGAAATCTGTGTAGCTCAACAGGTACCACTCACACTGAGTACAGCCACGGGGGACTCCTTAGATTCACTTTTGAAGCAATATTAGAGGATGATCAGAACTATTTTCTTTGACATTTAAATTTCCCACTAATCTTTTTGCACTCGATCATCTGAGCTTCTTCTGGAAGACCTAATTTTTAATATTCAAATACATACTCTTAATACTATGCAAACTGTTTATTTTCAATCTGACAGGTATTGAAAAGCGTACAAAATAAAAGCTTAACAACTTTGGTACTATGAATGTTATCCGGACAACCTCATGTACAGCAAAAAATCGAAGGAGACTTCGCGGTTGTGGGAAGCGTTCATTTTCTTGAGTTCTGGTTATATAAAAACCTTTGTGAATAAATATAAGTCTTCATTTATTAATTACCGATTGGTCGTATTAGAGAACGTAATCGAACAAGGTTAGCTGCGAGGCAAGAGTATAGATAACAAATAATCATTCCGGCTTTTGTAAGAGAATTCAAATTTCTTCGTTTTCAAACGGATTAGCCAAATGAATTATGACATTATAGAATATAATTTTACATTATTAAACAATAATGTATTTGATTACTTAATTGAACAATTTTTTATTTCGTGATGTATTTGTATCAATATATTTGTAATACCTCAAAAGCGTCATGACATTCATACATTGCGTCGTCCATATAAATGCACACTGCTGTGTGTCCTGATACAATCAGCGGTACTCATACCGTTTTGCTCGATTTTAGGACGGGTTTCAAGCTGGAGAAATGTAGCTGTCCCTTGGGACAGCTCGAAGTTTCAATTCCGTCAGTGATTGAGTTTAGACTCGAGGTAGTCGGTTTGTTCTAGTAGGTAGCTAAGGGAGCTTTGAGATGTTAACTTTAGAGCTGTGTGAGTCCGTACGTCAAACAATGCTCAAGTTTGGTACAGATTGAGTTGATGGGCCAAAACCTAATCAAGTTTGTTTGAGAATCCCTTCGCCGAAGAGATCCTCACGTGTGATGCTGAGAGCTTCTGCACCAAGAGCGGTTAGAGCCTCTAGTCATGGGATACAAATGAAGCTATTGTCAAAGCTCTTATCACTCATCAAAGCCAGCAATCAACTCAAGTGAACATAAGATAATTTAATTGTTCGAAATTTTCCCGACCCAATTAGAGTACTCGCTGATAAGTCTGCTCCATTCTTTCATTTATCAACATTTGGGGTTAAAAAAATCAACATAGACGCAAGCTCATAAGTCACATTTCCATGAAGCAACCAGATTGAGTTATTCTTCGAAGGTAAATTAGTTTTCCTGCATTACTATTTCAATCAATTATTGATTAATTTTGTATAGAAGCCGCTAGGACCTTTACGCAACGGCTAAATGATTGCTAGGTCATATAGAACTTGTCATTTCGTTGAAACAATGCATATCCGACGTTATGCAAACTCCGGAAATAAACATTACATTTTACTTAGCATCATCCAGTCTTTGAAGCCCAAGCAAATGGAACTAAAGATTTCATACTGCAGTCGTTCTCGTAAAAAAATGAGAAAGATGAACACCACATGGGATGTTTTATTACATAATTTTTCGTCGGTCGACATCGCAGTCGGCTACGGAAACGTCACTTGTTAGCTTCCTTCAATCAGTAAAAAAAAATCAGAAGAGTTAATAACCAACCAATTCCACTAGGAACTGTACTTGACCATGTAGGCGACAGATTTTCTAGGAAAGCTACGAGGCCTTTTCGAAGTGATAGGGGATTTAAAACTTATTAGAAGACGACTGGAAATCCTGAAGGACGTGAAGCCGAGGTTGAGTCCGGCACAGGCAGTCGTAGAACAATGTGTTATTTTTTGTCGAAAGTAACTCCGTCTAATAAGGCAAATTAAAAAATAAAATCCGTTGCTTCATAAATTTGCACGTGGAAATGTGCGACTGATATAATTTGAGAAACTCCTAAAATTGTTTAGTGGACTACACACAAAAAAATCGGAATACTTCAATTTATATTCTGTAGCAAACTCCGCCTTCTGGGAATAATAATAATGAAGATGAATAATGAATGATGAAAATCATATAAACAAATAATCAACAATCATTATGGGCATAGTAGTACAATTGAAACCGTTATATTTACCTATGAGCAACAATGATTTTATATAATTTACAAGCCAGTGAGGACACAGTTACAGAAGTACAACAAACAATACATAATGAAGAAAAAACACACCTTGATCCAACCTGTGCACATTAATTCCCTCCATAAAAATTAGAATGAGGAGGATGCGAGCACTTCCCAATTTGCAAATTTCAATGAGGATTTATTCAGAGGAACACATACTTCGAGTCATTGGCTGTGTCCTGCTTCAGAAAACATGATTTCGGTTTGATCCGACTGTTTTTCAGCGGAGACCCTTTCTCGCTGACGTAAGCGTCAACTCTCGAATGATACTTTGCATTAAACATTTCAACAGTTCATTACAATGTTTCGGGTAACTTAATGATTTCACGAGCTGAATCTATAAAAATCCAGTCTATGTTGGTTGACAAGAATGTGGCTGCCTTCTCTGCTCGGCCACATCCTTGCCGTCATTGCAACCTTCAATGATGATGCGCCGAAAATAATTATTATCTTTCACATCATCAAACGATACCACTTATCTTTGATTTCAATAGTTAAAGTAATTAGTGTTCTTCGAACAAACACGCATACCTAAAGGTATTGCATTGTGTCATTTTAAAGCATGGGTTCCAACGGAATTGCTAGAGTTATGAGGAGGCTGTTGCTGAGCTGAGTTGGTGTGATTAGCATCACCTTATCGACTCCATAACTAATTGGCGACCAGAATGGTAAACCCACTCATCTTAGAACAGGTGAAACCACTAAAGTGACCGCTGACCACCCTGCTTACTTGTGCTTGATGTAACTGTGCAGTTGTTCGTGATAACCATTCCATGCCTGTATTGCTATATTGGAGGTGATATGTGATCGCTCCGCATCTAACTTGTCAACGTCCCTCGTCCTATGAGGATGTAATGTTATCAGATTAAGCATTGCGGTACAGCGAACAAATATGTTGGCTTTACATTTTGTCTGTCGTAGAAGGCGACTAAAGGGCGCCCAGTAGCCGGGAGTAGAATCGGCTACCGCAATCCCCAGCGTGTCGGAGAAGACAAAACGGGGCGGAGCGAAGGGGCTAGGAATCCCGTTCTCTGTAAAAATATTTCCTCGAAGACGGCAAGACGAGCGGGGGGAGGAGAGGCACATGCCTCTCCAAACCCTATTGTTAGGGTCGCTGAATGTGCGTGGCTGTAGTACGAGTGATGTAAAGAGGAGGGAGATTGGCGTGATGTTTGTGAGGAGGAAGTTAGATGTGTTGGCGCTGAGTGAGACGAAGTTGAAAGGTAAGGGCGAATGTGAGTTTGGTGCTGTAAGTGGAAGAAAGTCTGGTGTGGAGGAAGGTAGGGTACGAGAAGGTGTGGTCTTGATATTGAGTGATCGGTTGGCTAGTAGCGCTACCGAATGGAAAGAGGTGTCCCCAAGATTGATG
>SDVV010027973.1:0-12027 GCA_016164225.1 Gammarus roeselii | reverse complement strand
CTACCTGCTATCAGCATTCCTTAGCTCGCACTTGAAGCAGGATATTGGAAAGAATTTCAGATTACGTCTCAAGAGTGAGGCTTTGCCAAGACAAACTTCCGCCGGGAAAACACTTTCACTTCACGCAGACGGTTGATGTCAGGGTACACCATTACGGAGAGGACGGGTGATAAAAGGTGCACCATGACGGAAAGGACGGATGATGAAGAGTGCACCATGATGGCGAGGACGGGTGATGAAGGGTGCACCATGAAGAAGAGGACGGGTGATGGAGTGTGCACCATGACGGAGAGGACGGGTGATAAAGGGTGTACCATGACGGAGAGGACGGTTGATGTGAGAGTGCACCATGACAGAGAGGTCAGGTGATGAAGGGTGCACCATGACGGAGAGGACGGGTGATGTGAGGGTGCAGCATGACGGAGAGGACGGGTGATGAAGGGTGCACCATGACGGAGAGGACGGGTGATGCAGGGTGCACCATGACGGAGAGGACGGGTGATGTGAGGGTGCAGCATGACGTAGAGGACGGGTGATGAAGGGTGCACCATGACGGAGAGGAAGGGTGATGAAGGGTGCATCATGACGGAGAGAAGGGATGATGAAAGGTGCACCATGACGAGTTGAGTTGAATTACCTCCTAAGTAGAGAAAACCAAGGGTGTCGTGTCGCAAACTGCTGTGTTAACAATCTTTGTTATGCAGATGATATGGTGTTGTTAGCATCGACTCTCTCAGCATTGCAAAACCTTCTTGATATCTGTAATAATTTTGCTGAACCTCATGATATTGTATATAACACTGCAAAAACTGTATGTATGCTAGTCAGACCGAAAGGTCCTAGTTACTACCTATCAACTGAGATAAAACTAGGCGGTGTTGCATTGGATTATGTGGATGAATTTCAATATCTAGGGCACATCATAACAGCAGATTGCACTGATGACGAGGATGTTGCAAAGCAAACAAGGCGGCAAAATGCAGTTGGTAACATGCTGATACGAAAATTCTCGTTTGCACCATGGGAAGCTAAAATCCAGCTCTTCAAATCTTATTGTCACCCGATTCATTGTAATGCACTGTGGGAAAAAAAAATCCAATATAGCGCGAGGAAATTGACAGTGAGTTATAATGATACATTTAGACGGCTGATGCAGGTCTCTCGCTCGACGTCAGCGAGCAGGGGTTTTGCTGAAAACCAATCGGATCACATCAAGATACTGTTCCGTAAAGCGGAACACAGCCTTATGACTCGAGTTATGAACTCCCCAAATGAAATCCTCGTTGCAATCTGCTCTGCATGGTGATGCGCTCGCTGCCTTGTCATTGTTAAGGCGATAGAGAGAATTACCATACGCACAGGCAGGATAGAGTTGTAGGCCGTAACTCACTCTCAGTTGTGTGCGGTAATTTTATAACTTTGTTCTCACTGTAACCCTAAAATAAGATGTCTCAATTGTAATACTATGCCCAAGTTAGGTGTTAATAAAGCTTTTATTATTATTATTATTATTATTATTATTATTATTGATATTATTATTATTATTATGATGGAGAGGGCGGGTGATGTGAGGGAGACCATGATAGAGAGGACGGGTGATGGAGGGTGCACCATGACAGCGAGAGCAGGTGATGAAGGGTGCACCATGACGGAGAGGACGGTGATGAAGGGTGCACCATGACAGAGAAGACGGGTGATGAAGGGTGCACCACGACGGAGAGGACGGATGATGAAGAGTGAACCATGACGGAGAGGACGGGAGATAAAGGATGCACCATGACGGAGAGGACGAGTGATGAAGGGTGCAGCATGGCGGAGAGGGCGGGTGATGTGAGGGTGCACCATGACGGAGAGGACGGGTGATGTGAGGGCGCACCATTACGTAGAGGACGGGTGATGAAGGGTGCACCATGACGGAGAGGACGGGTGATGAAGGGTGCACCATGATACGATCGAGACCATGACGGAGAGGGCGGGTGATAGAGGGTGCACCATGACGGAGAAGACGGATGATGAAGGATGCACCATGGCGCAGGAGACGCGTGATGAAGGGTGCACCATGACGGAGGGGACGGCGATGAAGGGTGCACCATGACGCAGAAAACGTATGATGAGGGGTGCACCATGACGGAGAGGACGAGTGATGAAGGGAGGGTCTTTGGATAATTATGGATGATGTAGATTTGAACTTGATGTGCGAGCAATTACGGCATTATACCATAAAACAGCTTCTCGATGAGCCAATAGGAATCCAGTTCACACTACGTTCGAATAAACAGCAAGAAGTGATCACCTACGGTTTATGCTAAACTTTAGACGATAACGAGATTTGTTGCTCTTCTGTACATAATAATACTGAAGTGATTCATTCACGATATGAGTCGTGGCATTCTGGAGTTTTCCAATGTGTTCCATGAATCCGGAATAGGCATTAAATTTAGGGTACAGTTTTATCGAGTAAAGTATTTGGTTACTCATAGGGTTTACTAGTTCAGTGGATTAAATGAGTAAGTTCAAGCACGATCAAATTTATCAATGTTGTGTACTTGTTCCTCCATTTGCCATTTAACTCTGACTTTTAAGCTGCTGATGGAGAAGCCCGGGAGGTTTGTTTTTTCATAAATATTTTGCTTTCCATTTTTGTTAGAACCATTCCCATGCTCATGAACAATATAATGTTATAATTTACGCACAAGTGTGTTATATGAATATGTTGACTCATAAGTCAAGATGCCGGCAAAGAAAAAGTTGCCGATGTCGTTTTCACGAACCTACTCAAACACGGTAAAAATAAGATGCCGAGTCGTATGCAGCATAACAAGGAATCTAGCAGGAAACTTAATTCAAGAGCTAGATAGGAAGGAGGATATTTGAGATCTTACAAAAAAATTGCTGAGTACTTTTGATTGATAAAAAATGGGACAAGGATCATCAATACAGTCATTACTAAATCAAGATTAGACAGAGCGAAGTCTCTCAAGACATTTTAGTCACAACCCTTGTTCCTCATACTCGTGGGTTCTGAATACTTTAACGAGCAATGCATCTGAATTCCTCAACCGACTCATTGGTGCCGTCCTCACTGATCAGCCAGGCTGGTGATGACCGCCCAGAAAGGTTGCTGTTGCTGATCTTCACATATCCACCGTCGATTGTTGAAGGTGACTCTACAGACTGTAGCTCGCTGTTGAAGTGGCAAACCTAGCTGGGTCTTTTAACAAAGAAGTGACATTTCTCGCTGAGATTTTCCTAGGGTTGCATTAGCTACGCAACTGGAGCTGCAGGCCCTGCTCGTCAGCTGATGTGACGACCCTGTTGGAGCATAGGCGCTGTCGATGTGCTTGCCCTCCGCTACCGACTGCAAACGGTTGCTGTTGTCGATCCACTTCTTCAGCATTTGTCTGTCGTTGTTGATTATTGAAATTCTGATTTTGTACGTTGGGTTGTTGTTCAGGAGTCATATGTACTATATAATGAAATAGACAACGCGGCTTCAAAGACCTTTCCCATTCTTGGCAACATCTTGCAAGACAGGATATCAAGGGGTGGTGAAGCAAGGATAAACCAATGAAAGCCGTCGAGCCCTGCTTTGAACACTGATCTCTGACCTCAGTCGTAGCCCAGAGTGTATCAACTGACTACTGGCCGGACTCTTTCGCTCTGAAGGCCCAAGATTTGTTACGAAAAATTAGTATAAAGTTGACGTCCACGCCCCTTCTAAGGAATTGCGCCTATGTATGAATGAATGTTTGTCGTTAACAGGATGACGAAACTGGGAAAATAAAAGAGCAAACACTGATGAAACCATTTGTATTGAGCTTCAATTTTTGTGTCTTCATGAGTTGATAATAATGACTAGGAAGGTAAGGAAGTGGAGGAGTAGGAGTAGGCTTTGGACCAAGATCAAAAAATCAACTTTGAACTTCACTGACTACGCATCCTCCTCTCAACGCTGGGTTAAAGCAATTCATGAACTCAACAATACACAAACTGAGAAATTTACTTCTCAATTTCGAATATGAACGTAATAAAAAGCCAAATGATAGAATTTAGGTACAATTACAGACATAAATTGACCAACACTGCTGACCACTGCATGGTTCTCTATCATCTCCTACCAGACACGGCAGGATTCATGCCCATGGTCGTATCAATGAAGAAGAACTGCGGTAAAAACTAGTTACCCACAGTTTTATATCTTGGAAGGCGTACCATTGAGTCAGTGTTGTAGGCAACCCATTGCCCCGCTCTCATGCGTTTACTGCTGGGTTTGGGAGGCCGCTGGGAAGATGACAACAATTATAATTCGGTTATCTAAGGTGCATTCAATTAGTTTAATTGTAATGGAGCGCTTTATTTAACAGCTGTAAGTTGAATGGGATGAGAGGAATGATGTGATCGATGATACAAGACCTAAATCTAAACGACTTGATAACTACAACAAGACTACATCTCGCACAATATATTTACATCGTTCAACAGTAATCGGATTTAAGTGCGTTCAAGACATCAATGTCATTGTTTAATGACAACCTCTTCTCAAAATTATTTGTTCATCTATACTGTAATAAATGGTGGGTTGCCCACACTAGGCCTAATTTTCTGATAAGTTACATAAATAATCAAATTTGAGATAATATTATTAACAAAATGATACATACGAATTTATCTCCAAAGTAGTGGGATTTCAATCAGGTCAAATAAGGTCTGCGAGCTGTACATTTAATGTTGAGAAATACCTAATAAGGAGATCTAAGGTGACAGGTAAGTTTTATATCGCAGAATTTTTCAATCACCAGCACTAGACTGAAAAATACGTCTATTCGCTCTTCACTGCTAACGATATAACATACTAATTATCTAGAAACTTAAACTACAGGTTCCTTCATAACTGGTTATCCAACCACCAGATTAGAAAAAGAAAACATGTCTCCTACTCGAACTGCAATTAGTGCACAAAATAATAGCACTGCCTACTAATACTAACCTTCGCAGTGCAACCACTTTTGCCTCGTCATTATTTGTGTCGTTGTCACTTAATCTATTTCATCATTCATCGTCGTTCGTTAAAATTGTCATTCAAAATAATGAGTATTGATCGTCGTTGCATTTGTACATATAAAGTTGCTTATGAAAAAACTTACATAAGTTGTTGTGTGAAAGGAAAATAAAAACAGAAGTTTGCTGTCATTGCGAAAAAAATAATTTCCATCTAAAAAAATAAGTCAATCTCTGAGCGAAATATTCTTTGATTAGTGCTCGTTAATGTTAGTCTTTCTATTTTTTTATTATACAGAAATACCCTTTTGGCAAAAACTATAGGTATTCAATAGAGCGTTGTCCTTCAGATCCGCATTTATCATTAGCTAGATCTAATTTGGTAAAAGCGATTTAGTTGAGCAGAGATTTTCTGACTGATAGTCAAAGACGTGCGTGCATGGTCCTTCCCGTAGTCGCGCAACCGAATGCCACTCTTCCTCCCCAACCAATCGCCAGTAGCTCTGGTTTGTCTCACGGTGTTTATTGACTGGCCTCTCACCATTCAAAAAACTGGTCACAAAGTCTCCCTCGGGTTCAGGTAGCCTCGAACCTGCAACCTTCAGCTAATTAAAAAATAGCACTTCCTGAGATATTGACGAAAATTTCAAATAAATAAAAAATACGCCTGCTCAAATTGTGCAAATAAACTCATTGCCAGATTAGCGACTGACTTTAAAAACATCAACTCATCGACATCAATGTTCTAAAAAATTAATTACCCCAAGGTTACTTTGCGATGTCCATCGACCAATACAATTACCGATACGATTCAGACGATATTGAGCAGGTTGAGGCAATCTTAGGTTTGACGGCGCAAAATAAAAAGACAAACTGTAGCCAGAAAACAATTACTGAAATACAAACTTACGATACGTTGGAACGTTCCCACTTTTGTATACTTCGGGAAAATTTGACACTGGCAGCTTAGATCTGCAAGGAGTTGAGGTAGTCCCGCACTTGATTCTCTGTGAGGGGGCACTTGGCGTACACTTGAGTGCAGTCGTAGCCCTGCTCCCCTAGCGCTGCTGCTGTGACGTAGGCGTAGCGAGGATCCCTAGTCCCTTCGACGTGTTGGTGGCCCCTGCAATAAAAACGTAGTACAGACAACGTGTCAGCTATAAGAAAAACGGGACACTTCGTGTTCGGTGGTGAAACAAAACAATACCACTCCTTCAGCAAATTGAATCCATGCTTCAAAACTGCCAAAGAACATTGACTCCAAGCGCTAAAAAGCCGTGACATCAAGTCTAATTTATCAAGTCTAATCAAAAACTGAGTTACTACACAACAAGAAATGCAGTGTAAAAATTAGTTGTTATAACACAAGGGCTGCATTAGGCCCGTGTTAAGGCAACGCAGTGGTTAACACAAGGGCTACATTACGTCCGTGTTTAGGCAACACAGGGGTTAACACAAGAGCTGCATTATGCTCGTGTTTAGGCAACACAGTGGTTAACACAAGGGCTGCATTAAGACCGTGTTTAGGCAACACAGTGGTTAACACAAGGCCTGCATTACGCTCGTGTTTAGGCAACACAGTGATTAACACAAGGGTTGCATTTGGCCCGTGTTTAGGCAGTAGAGTGGTTGTGGTTACCTTTCATCTGTCAAGCATTCACTCAGTTTCTTAGTTTATCTCAAAAAATTGGCTCATCTTTTTCAAAGGATAGCGTTAGTTTTTTTTCTAGGTATAGAAGAGAATCGTCAATCGTTAGCAGCAAGCACGAATTGTTGTATATCCCTTGGAACTGCATTATTTTTTTATCAATGACTTGAGACTAGACTAGCTTGACACTACGCGGTATCAAGATGATTTATCAATGACTTGAGACGAGACTAGCTTCAAACTACGCGGTGTCAAGATAATTTATCAATAACTTGAGACGAGACTAGCTTCAAACTACGCGGTGTCAAGATAATTTGTCAATGACTTGAGACGAGACTAGCTTCAAACTACGCGGTGTCAAGATGATTCATCAATGACTTGAGACGTGACTAGCTTCAAACTACGCGGTGTCAAGATGATTTATCAATGACTTGAGACGAGACTAGCTTCAAACTACGCTGTGCCAAGATGATTTATCAGTGAATTGAGACAAGTCTAGCTCCAAACTACGCGGTGTCAAGAAGATTTATCGATGACTTGAGACAAGACTAGCTTCAAACTTCGCGGTGTCATGATGATTTATCAATGACTTGAGACGAGACTAGCCTCAAACTACGCGGATTCAATATGATTTATTAATGACTTGAGACGAGACTAGCTTCAAACTACGCGGTGTCAAAATAATTTATCAATGACTTGAGACGGGACTAGCTTTAAGCTACGCGGTGTCAAGATGATTTATCAATGACTTGGGACATGACAAGCTTCAAACTTCGCGGTGTCAAGATTATATATCAATGACTTGAGACGTGACTGGCGTCAAACTACACGGTGTCAAGATGAGTTATCAATGACTTGAGACGATACTAGCTTCAAACTACGCGGTGTCAAGATGATTTATCGATGACTTGAGACGAGACTAGCTTAAAACTACGCAGTGTCAAGATGATTTATCAATGACTTGAGACGAGACTAGCTCCAAACTACGCGGTGTCAAGATGATTTATCAATGACTTGAGAAAAGACTAGCTTCAAACTACGCGGTGTCAGGATGATTTATCGATGATTTGAGACGAGACTAGCTTCAAACTACGCGGTGTCAAGATGATTTATCAAGGACTTACGACAAGACTAGCTTCAAACTACGCGGTGTCAAGATGATGACGATAAGGACTTGAGACGAGACTATCTTCAAACTACTCGGTGTCAAAATGATTCATAAATGACTTGAGACGAGACTAGCTTCAAACCACGCGATGTCAAGATGATTTATCAGTGACTTGAGACAAGACTCCCTTCAAACTACGCGGATTCAAGATGATTTATCAATGACTTGAGATAAGACTAGCTTCGTACTACGCGGTGTCAAGATGATTTATCAATGATTTGAAACGAGACTAGCTTCAATTTACGCGGTGTCAAGACGATTCATCAATGACTTGGTACGAGACTAATGTAAAACTACGCGGTGTCAAGATGATTTATCAATGACTTGGGACGAGACTAGCATCAAACTACGCGGTGTCAAGATGATTTATCAATGACTTGATACGAGACTAGCTTAAAACTACGCGGTGTCAAGATGATTTATCAATGACTTGGGACGAGACTAGCTTCAAACTACGCGGTGTCAAGATGATTTATCAATGACTTGAGACGAGACTAGCTTCACACTACGCGGTGTCAAGATGATGACGATAATGACTTGAGACGAGACTACCTTCAAACTACGAGGTGTCAAGATGATTCATCAAAGACTTGAGACGAGAATAGCTTCAAACTACGCGGTGTCAAGATGAGTTATCAATGACTTGAGACGCGACTAGCTTTAAACTACGCGGTGTCAAGATGATATATCAATGACCTGAGACGAGACTAGCTTCAAACTACGCGGTGTCAAGATGATTTATCAATGACTTGAGACGAGACTAGCTTCAAACTACGCGGTGTCAAGATAATTTATCAATAACTTGAGACGAGACTAGCTTCATACTACGCGGTGTCAAGATGATTTATCAATGACTTGAGACGTGACTAGCTTCAAATTATGCAGTGCCACAATGACTTGATACGAGACTTGCTTCAAACTACGAGGTGTTACAATGACTTGAGACGAGACTAGCTTCAAATTACGCGTTGTCAAGATGATTTATCAATGATTTGAGACGAGACTAGCTTCAAACTACGCGGTGTCAAGATGATTTATCAATGACTTGAGACGAGACTAGCTTCAACTACGCGGTGTCAAGACGATTTATCAATGACTTGAGACGAGACTAGCTTCAAACTACGCGGTGTCAAGATGATGACGATAAGGACGTGAGACGAGACTAGCTTCAAACTACTCGGTGTCAAGATGATTTATCAATTACTTGAGACGAGACTAGCTTCAAACCACGCGGTGTCAAGATGATTTATCAGTGACTTGAGACAAGACTAGCTTCAAACTACGCGGATTCAAGATGATTTATCAATGACTTGAGAAAAGACTAGCTTCGTACTACGCGGTGTCAAGATGATTCATCAATGATTTGAGACAAGACTAGCTTTAAAATACGCGGTGTCATGATGATTTATCAATGATTTGAGACAAGACTAGCTTCAAACTACGCGATGTCAATATGATGATGATAATGACTTGAAACGAGACTAGCTTCGTACTACGCGGTGTCAAGATGATTTATCAATGACTTGTGACGAGACTAGCTTCAAACTACGCGGTGTCAAGATGATTTATCAATGACTTGAGACGAGACTAGCTTCACACTACGCGGTGTCAAGATGATGACGATGATGGCTTGAGACAAGACTACCTTCAAACTACGAGGTGCCAAGATGATTTATCAAAGACTTGAGACGAGACTAACTTCAAACTACGCGGTTTCAAGATGATGATGAAATCATGCAGTTTAGATCGAGCTCCTGTGACCAGAACTTCAAGGAATCCGAGTCGAGAACGCAGTCTAATTTGGAGACACAAAATCCGGAAATGGTGAACAATTGATAGGCTTTGTTCAGCTTCGCTGGAGAGATGAATGCATATAGCAGTTGCTTCTTACATTCAACAATCAGCATAATACGTATAGCTGTTGCTTCTTACATTCAACAATCAGCTTATTACGTACAGCTGTTGCTTCTTACATTCAACAACTAGCCTAACAAGTCACTTCAACTGGAAGGAGAATGTAGATGAATCAAGGTACAAGCATTAATAGGATCCCTTACATAACGTGTCATCATGTGATTGGAACGTTGAATTGGTCAATTCAATTTAAACGTAAACTTACATATGATCATCAGCTTTGTTTTTTAAATACACGAGCGTTTTCTCCAAAGCTTGAGAGTAGGTTGGGATATGCGTCACCAGGAGAAGGAGCAGTCAAGTCTCCCACTCACAAGCCAGAGGAGTTTTTGACTAAATCCAAACACCAGAAACTGTCACTGTATCACTGTACGACATCCACTCGGCCGGGCAGTACAGTCGAATATGATAGTTTTATAGCCCAGTATTCGCCAGTCGAACCCAATACTCGTAACCTGCTTACCCTAGGAGATTTTTGACGGAGTGTTCTCTGACGGTCAAAAACTTGTCCGGCATCCGGTAGAGGTCGCACACCAGCTTCAAGCCGCAGCCATAAGTGTCCATGTTGGCCACCACGGAGAACATCTTGGCAAGACTACGGAAAAAAGAGCGACATCAAGCCTACTAGTTTGTACAGAAAAACTTCGAAACGTATAATAGCATATTCAGATATCAGTGAAATTGAGTCGAACAATAATTTAACAATAAAATATTTAGTACAAAAGGATGATTTGTTCATAATTGTATTTTCGTAGGAAATAACAGACGCTTAAACATGGATAGTTTCTTAACCCATCCCTCGCTGCAGACATATTTTAGGAAAAATAAATCCCTCCATGGCTTTCGAAATGGGAAGTATTTTTGTATAGATATGTATATGTGTTAGGCCTATCCAGCCAAGGTGTGATAGGAAACAACTGAGCTTGGTTGTAGTTTGGTTAGGAACCACCAATTTCCCCTCCCCCCTTCCAAACGTTCATCGTCTTGCTCAGTTGACTATATCCATCTTATCTGGATGATCTATTTTGGTATCGTAATATCGTGGTAATAAAATTTTGTAATTGGAGGTAAAATCGATTAGCAAGTGGAACAGCGTTGGAAGCGAGTCACCATATCATGGTAATTTAATGTTTTGCTCATAAAGTAGTCAAGGTTATAGATTAATTTTATTGGATTAACCTATGATTGTGTTCGAATGAAAGCGAGAAACGATTTTTTTCTACGCAAAAGGGCAGTGGCATGTAGCGAAAGTCTTTTGGATGCGGCTCTGGTGAACCCGGATAGTCTCTAATTGAGAATCATGGTGTGCTGTTCCAGAAATAATCCCGCTCTTGTGATGTGAGACTGATATTTTTTATTCGCAATTACTTGATATTTGCAACTATACCCGTAGACTATATAGATTAATTTAGTTTGGATCGGATGTTAAGACTAACACCCAAGCAGTGACAAAGTTAAAGCCAAATGTTCGCCATACCAAGTCAAATTCATTGTTGTGAGGATGGCTAACTCTCGCACAAAGAAGCGTGGTTTCAAAGCATTTTGAGGTTGAAGATAGTTCAGTAATGATAATAAAAGAATACTGCAACTATGTAGGAAAACTTCCCTAATTTATAATGAGCGATCAAAGTTTACCGATGAGAGACAGACAACACCTACCAGTACTTAAACATTCATACGTGTACCCTTATGTCTCCACCTGACTTCGTGCCCCAGTCTGCCTTTGTGCTCCTGCCTGACCTCGAGCCCCAGTCTGCCTTTTTGTGCTCCAGCCTGACCTCGTGCCCCAGTCTGCCTTTGTGTTCCAGCCTGACCTCGTGCCAGAGTCTGCCTTTGTGCTCCAGCCTGACCTCGTGCCCCAGTCTGCCTTTGTGCTACAGTCTGACCTCGTGCCCCTGTCTGCCTTTGTGCTCCAGTCTGACCTCGTGCCTCTGTCTGCCTTTGTCTCCAGCCTGACCTCGTGCCCCAGTCTGCCTTTGTGCTACAGTCTGACCTCGTGCCCCTGTCTGCCTTTGTGCTCCAGCCTGACCTCGTGCCCCAGTCTACCTTCGTGCTCCAGCTTGACCTCGTGCCTCAGTCTGATTTTGTGCCCCAGCCTGACCTTGTGCCCCAGTCTGCCTTTGTGCTCCAGCCTGACCTCGTGCCCCAGTCTGCCTTTGTGCTCCAGCCTGACCTCGTGCCCCTTTGTGCTCCTGCCTGATCTCGTGCCCCAATCTGCCTTTGTGCTCCAGCTTGACCTCGTGCCCCAGTCTGCCTTTGTGCTCCAGCCTGACCTCGTGCCCCAGTCTGCCTTTGTGCT
>SDVV010027972.1:0-12028 GCA_016164225.1 Gammarus roeselii | reverse complement strand
CGAGTAATGTTAAGTCATCGCTCGTTTGTGGACTTTCGAGTTCAAAACGTTTATGTAAGCTTACCCCATACGTCAGTGAGTGTTACGAATGTTAAAGCGTTAGCAAGATTTATGTACGGTTTTACTGTTGGAATCTGATTTTTTTTATAATGATGGATGTGCTGCTCATACCATTTTCGTCTATTATATCAAATATTGAATAAATCCACTCGAACAATTTTTCATACAGATCTGCATTGTAAGGTCCGCAATCCACAAGATCTAGGATATAAACCTTGTCTAAGATACATAATTAGCGAAATATATATCAATGTACGATAACATAGATCAAATATCCACGAATGCAAAAGGGTTACCATACAATGACAAATACATTATTATATAGGCAACTTAACCTATTCTATCCAATAGTTATGTATTTTAATGATGTTTGATGGTTATGTATGATATTGATATGTAGGAATCTCTCCACTAGGGCTGTATATTTATCATATCAAAAGTAGTTGAATATATTTTCTCCAATTTGATCCAGCGAATATCCTTTAGCAGATGTTTTGATTCCAGAATTTATCGATAGCTCTGTTACATGTTCGGATGAGACTCAGCAGGTAGGATCCAAGAGAACTAATGAACTCCAATTTGTTATATATTTTAATGTGGATCAGTTATACGCGATGTTAGGTTCAAAGATCTAGTCATTCTAATCAATTTAACCAATAATTATATGTTTTCATTCAAGCTTGATGGATATGTATGATATTTATTCATTATTTTGTGCGATGTACGTATCAAATCTCTTCCACACGGCTCTATTTTACATACTTTTTCTTCTAATGTCACACACCAGTTACACACATTCACGCTTTTTACGAATATTCAGGACCGGTCACGGTATAATGACGTCGTATACAAGGATAGTCACCGATACAATGTAAACACACACACACATTTTGAATGCATATTCAGGATCGGTTAACATCTGAGGCACTTTACCTCTGATACATGTTTTTTCCATTAGAACAAAATCCCTTGTTTTTGTTACAAGATATTTAATATGGACCAGCTAATCATCTTAACCTATCCTAACCTTTTCTAACCAGGAATTATGTAGTATCGAACGAGTTTTCGTGCATACATATGTTACTTTTTTATCTATTTATGATATATTCATTTTCATCCTCTCCACTTAGCTCTACATTTTGATCTATCCTATTCACACTCATCAAAACCTATCCTAACCTAACTTTATGTATGGTTTTCAATCATTGTTATATACTTATGAAGCCCTCCAAACGACTCTAAATATCACTTTAACATACACGCTATTAATTTTGTTGTCACTCGCATCCCATATAAGTTAACGGAGAGGACCCATTTTCAAACTTAGATGGTTTGAATGTTACGGGTAATTCATGTTATTTTTGATTTAGACACAATTCTACGTCACTTTAACATATTGTTCACACCCATCAAAACTTGACCTGACCTTACGTACGGTATTCAGTCATTGATATATACACATGAACCCCTCCCGACAACTCTAAAAATCACTCTAACATACATGTTATTCATTTCGTTGTCACTCTCGACCCGTATTAGTTACCAGAGTGGCCCCATTTTCAAACTTGGATAGACTGCATGCTACAAATATTTCAAATTTGTATTCAGTTTCATACGAACGGACACATAGTCTCACACCATGTTTTTTCTTAATTTACTTCAATATCTCCACTAAACTCTACAACCTTTGACAACCTACAGCTATGATTTTTTATTTCCCTTTCCTATAATTTTCATATTCTTAACGTTGACATTGTTTCAAGATCTGATCGGACTCTGATTTATATCATACCAATCTGTAACACATCTAGATCATTTACCTTGGGATAGGCTTTCTGGCATCATTACACGCCTTGAAACATATTTTTCTACTGATTTCGAAGATTCGATGTTATCTCCGACTGTCACGATGTTCGCAATTCATTACTTAACCTTCGAGCTTAGGATAATATAAACATTTCAATGAGGACATACATAGTTTTGATTGTTTTTTTATTGGGCATTTTTTACAGACCTTGCTAGCATCATCAATAACATCTACCTGTTTTTCGATTTTTAAACAGCATTGTTCGTCATCCAACCGTACTTATCATCACCATATTTCAGTATACTCTCAAAATCCATCTCATACTCCATTTTATCTTTGATGCGGTTACCGAAGGCTCTTCCGTTCCCGTGTGTCAACAAATGTAAAACTCCTTCTTCTTGAACCTTATCTATTCGAATCTTCTCCAATTCAAAGTCATTTTGAGCTTCATCATTGAGAAATTTGCATACGATCCAGTGTTTCTTTTGTTCTTAGGTATAATTTGTTGTCCACTACCTCAGCTTTATTACATTCATGATGAAGATTTTCCACTTGGATCATATAAATTTCGTGATTTGCTTTTCTTTTTCCATCCTCCCCGTAAACTTACTAACATACGAATGTAACACGTCCACATTAGTCACCCAAAGCAGACTTCCTTTTTCTGCATCCATATATGAATTATATCTGCCGCTCTTTTGATTTTTGTTTGTCCATTCTGAGATAACTGTTATTTACAACACTAGTCAATATTTATTCGATCCGACTCATATCATCTTCGGAGATTTCTTCTTCCAGCACTTGTGAACAAAATTTTGAAATATGCAAGTTCATTTTTGTTTATTCTATGACGAAACGTGTGTCTCCGCTTGATCTCAACGTATCACTGACTCCATTCTCGGTAGCCAGCTTGCTATTATAAGTTGATTAAATGTGTTTTTTTCGCAAAAAATTTGGTTTAACATTACTCGCCTAGGTCATCAACTGTGTATGTGTCTAGGGCTGTGTACGTATGTGAATGTGTATATTCAAGCGTATGTACGTGTTACATGAGTTAAAAATATATAACACAAATTTATTATTCGAAATTTCAATAAAATTCCAAATTTTCGAGGGATGACACCTTACTTGAATAGCCAAGTTATCACATCAATATACCGACTTGGCTCTGTCAGATACACATGTAATATAACCTAAATTGTATAAATAACCACCAGATTGCATTGAAAATGGAAATTCAACAGAGAACATACAAAACTGAAAGTCCTATACTAAAACTCACGAGTTATGACAAAGCAAGAAGAATAATCTCTATCATATCCAAAACAAACAATAAAAACGTGATGAACGAGAATGAACTAGCATCTAACCAAACAAACAAGGAATGTGAATAAGATACCAAGACATACGAGCGACACAACTGAATCCTTTAGTAAATGATGTGGAATACTTCTACGTAAATACAGTATCGTACATGCAAAATCTGATGAAATTAGCCTCAACTCAGTCCAAAACAGGGTTAAATTAACATCTCTTCATCTAAAGTAACCACGGCTAAATCGTAACAGAATGTTATAAATACATATGAAATATCAAAATGATGCAATAATCTAGCAATTAATGCCTGAAATAATGTGGAAGATGCAAAACATTGGCTAAAATTCAATATCAGGTTGGTACGTACAGGGTGGATCGCACACTAAGGCTGCAAATTGAGTTATAGGACATACCTACCACACTAATCCTATAAAAGAATATATATTGATAAAAGAATATAACAGACAGAAATATCCCAACCCCCCAACGGCTACGAATCCACCAAACAACCTCCGAATGAGTCATTTTTACCTCAACTATATAAGAATACCAACATATATGTTCACTGAAAAAATATCTAGAAACAATAAACCATCCATAAATATATAACGATATGTACACTCACAACGTAGCAAACGTACCAGCAAACGTACCACGGATACACCGTATATAATAGTTATTCATTGCTGCTTAGGGTAGAGTAGATAATCTTTCATAGCTATTTTTAGTTCTTGTTTTACATTTTTTCGCCTAATTTCATGGAATGTTGGGTATAAAATACGCTTAATTGGATGTAATGCTTCAAATATTGATTAATTTTTACCTCTTGACACTGGATTTGGGTCCGGTTCCATGTAATCTTGGAGAGCTAATCTAACGGATTTTGTGTGGTGTTAGTGTTAAAATTTCTTCAATAGTTTAATGTGCATCACAATTATGTTATCCGCTCGTATGTCTTCACGGGATGCTTATTCCCGCAAGTCATACTTATATAAATGTTGTGGTACGTCGGCAGTTGTACACTTTGAAGTTATTGATTAATTCAGGCTATGATATGAGATTCGTTCCCATTCAGAATATTTGACTTTTTTCGACCATTCACCAGATCCACTGTAGCATTTTTTCACTTGAGGTTTGTGATGATGGCCGTAAACCTAACTCATCCTACCCCATCTTAACCTATATTTGTCCCCAGTTTCCATACTTATGTTATGGATTTTCTTCATTGATTTAACCTTCATACTTATCAAATCTATCCACTTGACTGTAGTTTTACCAATCTTCAGCAGATGGTGTGCCTACATATATATATTTTTTTCACTTCGCTCGTTACAAGTCCAGTAATATCGACCAGTCTCGAGTAATGTTAAGTCATCGCTCGTTTGTGGACTTTCGAGTTCAAAACGCTTATGTAAGCTTACCCCATAAGTCAGTGAGTGTTACGAATGTTAAAGCGTTAGCAAGATTTATGTACGGTTTTACTGTTGGAATATGATTTTTTTATAATGATGGATGTGCTGCTCCTACCATTTTCGTCTATTATATCAAATATTGAATAAATCCACTCAAACAATTTTTCATACAGATCTGCATTGTAAGGTCCGCAATCCACAAGATCTAGGATATAAACCATGTCTAAGGTACATAATTAGCGAAATATATATCAATGTACGATAACATAGATCAAATATCGACGAATGCAAAAAGGGTTACCATACAATGACAAATACATTATTATATAGGCAACTTAACCTATTCAATCCAATAGTTATGTATTTTATTGATGTTTGATGGTTATGTATGATATTGATATGTATGAATCTCTCCACTAGGGCTGTATATTTATCATATAAAAAGTATTTGAATACATTTTCTCCAATTTGATCCAGCGAATATCCTTTAGCAGATGTTTTGATTCCAGAATTTATCGATAGCTCTGTTACATGTTCGGATGAGACTCAGCAGGTAGGATCCAAGAGAACTAATGAACTCCAATTTGTTATATATTTTAATGTGGATCAGTTATACGCGATGTTAGGTTCAAAGATCTAGTCATTCTAATCAATTTAACCAATAATTATATGTTTTCATTCAAGCTTGATGGATATGTATGATATTTATTCATTATTTTGTGCGATGTACGTTTGAAATCTCTTCCACACGGCTCTATTTTACATACTTTTTCTTCTAATGTCACACACAAGGTACACACATTCACGCTTTGTACGCATATTCAGGACCGGTCACGGTATAATGACGTCGTATACAAGGATAGTCACCGATACAATGTAAACACACACACACACACATTTTGAATGCATATTCAGGATCGGTTAACATCTGAGGCACTTTACCTCTGATACATGTTTTTTCCATTAGAACAAAATCCCTTGTTTTTGTTACAAGATATTTAATGTGGACCAGCTTCACGTCATATTGGTTGAAAGATCTAATCATCTTAACCTATCCTAACCTTTTCTAACTAGGAATTATGTGGTATCGAACGAGTTTTCGTGCATACATATGTTACTTTTTTATCTATTTATGATATATTCATTTTCATCCTCTCCACTTGGCTCTACATTTTGATCTATCCTATTCACACTCATCAAAACCTATCCTAACCTAACTTTATGTATGGTTTTCAATCATTGCTATATACTTATGAAGCCCTCCAAACGACTCTAAATATCACTTCAACATATACGCTATTTATTTTGTTGTCACTCGCATCCCATATAAGTTAGCGGAGAGGACCCCTTTTCAAACTTAGATGGTTTGAATGTTACGGGTAATTCATGTTATTTTTGATCTAGACACAATTCTACGTCACTTTAACATATTGTTCACACCCATCAAAACTTGACCTGACCTTACGTACGGTATTCAGCCATTGATATATACACATGAACCCCTCCCGACAACTCTAATAAAAATCACTCTAACATACATGTTATTCATTTCGTTGTCACTCTCGACCCGTATTAGTTACCAGAGTGGCCCCATTTTTAAACTTGGATAGACTGCATGCTACAAATATTTCAAATTTGTATTCAGTTTCATACGAACGGACACATAGTCTCACACCATGTTTTTTCTTTAATTACTTCAATATCTCCACTAAACTCTACAACCTTTGACAACCTACAGCTATGATTTTTAATTTCCCTTTCCTATAATTTTCATATTCTTAACGTTGACATTGTTTCAAGGTCTGATCGGACTCTGATTTATATCATATCAATCTGTAACACATCTAGATCATTTACCTTGGGATAGGCTTTCTGGCATCATTACACGCCTTGAAACATATATTTCTACTGATTTCGAAGATTCGATGTTATCTCCGACTGTCACGATGTTCGCAATTCATTACTTAACCTTCGAGCTTAGGATAATATAAACATTTCAATGAGGACATACATAGTTTTGATTGTTTTTTTATTGGGCATTTTTTACAGACCTTGCTAGCATCATCAATAACATCTACCTGTTTTTTGATTTTTAAACAGCATTGTTCGTCATCCAACCGTACTTATCATCACAATATTTCAGTATACTCTCAAAATCCATCTCATTCTCCATTTTATCTTTGATGCGGTTACCGAAGGCTATTCCGTTCCCGTGTGTCAACAAATGTAAAACTCCTTCTTCTTGAACCTTATTTATTCGAATCTTCTCCAATTCAAAGTCATTTTGAGCTTCATCATTGAGAAATTTGCATACGATCCAGTTTTTCTTTTGTTCTTAGGTATAATTTGTTGTCCAATCCTCAGCTTTATTACATTCATGATGAAGATTTTCCACTTGGATTATATAAATTTCGTGATTTGCTTTTCTCTTTCCATCCTCCCCGTAAACTTACTAACATACGAATGTAACACGTCCACATTAGTCACCCAAAGCAGACTTCCTTTTTCTGCATCCATATACGAATTATATATGCCGCTCTTTTGATTTTTGTTTGTCCATTCTGAGATAACTGTTATTTACAACACTAGTCAATATTTATTCGAGCCGACTCATATCATCTCCGGAGATTTTTTCTTCCAGCACTTGTGAACAAAATTTTGAGTTATGCAAGTTCATTTTTGTTTATTCTATGACAAAACGTGTGTCTCCGCTTGATCTCAACGTATCACTGACTCCATTCTCGGTAGCCAGCTTGCTATTATAAGTTGATTACATGTGTTTTTTTCGCAAAAAAATTGTTCTAACATTACTCGCCTAGGTCATCAACTGTGTATGTGTCTAGGGCTGTGTACGAATGTGAATGTGTATATTCAAGCGTATGCACGTGTTACATGAGTTAAAAATATTTAACACAAATTTATTATTCGAAATTTCAATAAAATTCCAAATTTTCGAGGGATGACACCTTACTTGAATAGCCAAGTTATCACTACAATATACCGACTTGGCTCTGTCAGATACACATGTAATATAACCTAAATTGTATAAATAACCACCAGATTGCATTGAAAATGGAAATTCAACAGAGAACATACAAAACTGAAAGTCCTATACTAAAACTCACGAGTTATGACAAAGCAAGAAGAATAATCTCTATCATATCCATAACAAACAATAAAAACGTGATGAACGAGAATGAACTAGCATCTAACCAAACAAACAAGAAATGTGAATAAGATACCAAGACATACGAGCGACACAACTGAATCCTTTAGTAAATGATGTGGAATACTTCTACGTAAATACAGTATAGTACATGCAAAATTTGATGAAATTAGCCTCAACTCAGTCCAAAACGGGGTAAATTACCATCTCTTCAACTAAAGTAACCACGGCTAAATCGTAACAGAATGTTATAAATACATATAAAATATCAAAATGATGCAATAATCTAGCAATTAATGCCTGAAATAATGTGGAAGATGCAAAACATTGGCTAAAATTCAATATCAGGTTGGTACGTACAGGGTGGATCGCACACTAAGGCTGCAAATTGAGTTATAGGACATACCAACCACACTAATCCTATAAAAGAATATATATTGATAAAAGAATATAGCAGACAGAACAATCCTAACCCCCCAACGGCTACGAATCCACCAAACAACCTCCGAATGAGTCATTTTTACCTCAACTAGATAAGAATACCAACATATATGTTCACTGAAAAAATATCTGAAAACAATAAACCATCCATAAATATAAACCGATATATACACTCACAACGTAGCAAACGTACCACGGAAATAAATTTATATGACAAGGATCAGGCAGGAGCAAACTCACATAATTTTCCAGGAGCGCATCTATCTTTCTACCTTGGGGGTTTCTCTACCGCTCCAGAAAACTTGCTATAACACTATTCATACCAGAATCGAATAAACACATATAACGAGCAACAGTTAGTGACCAATTAGACTCCACTACAACCATCTAAAGAAGAAAAAACATATATATAAATACAATATAGATCAAAATACAGTACAAAAAAATGCTCAAAACATAAACCTTGTAAATGCATTTCCGTACGCTGTCCGTCCATCCGTCCGTTCATCCGTCCGTCCATTCATCCGAATGAGTCAAGGGTGCATGCAATGCCCCGGTGAAATGCGAACACCAGAGGTAGTGAGTAAACGTTCTATTTATATAACCTATTAACATATAAAAGCCTAATAATATATAAAACCTTGTAACATACCTTGTGAATAATCCGAAAGCTGCCCATCCTTGCATCAGAATGAGTCACCCGTTAGCCGCCTGTCTGACTCCGTCCGCCCCCCCCCTTTCCGTCTGTTAGCTGGCTTGCGCACCAAACCAGTTCCGGTACCCTCCGCCCCCGACCCCCGTTTCTGCGCGAACCCCCGTACGGGCGCTTGAGTCAAGGTCGCAGCATCGCGCCCTACCCCCGCCCACCAAAAATGACTCTAGAAAGCGGTTCTTGGAGTACTTTATACTACTTCTGCCTTTGTTTTAAAATTGATTGGAATGAAATATGAAGAGAGAAAATCATGTCTCAACCGTGTGAGTGCTAGAAAAATTATGTATAGTTTGGATATTTGCAGGAATATAGTGAACGGGAATGCCGGCGCTAGTAAGAAAAAAACTATAATTAAAGAATTAGCGTAGAGAAATAACTCGCTGAAGTCTAGAAACAATGTTTTGGTTACAAATATAGGTTTTGAAGACTAGAGGGGTTGTCGAAGTCATTACTCATGTTTCGTTGAGTTGTTCCCATCGATTTTCGGAGTGAATAATTATGTTCTCGTATAAATGTTAACCCATGTAATCCCCTATCATATATGCAAAAAAATGATTATCATTAAAATATAGCTTATAAATGTTTGTTTGCAAAATCCTATATTTAACTCGAATCCCTTGCAATGAAATTGCAATGATCGCAATACAACACTTCCTGCCTTGCTTTGAAATTGCGATAAAAACCCTGCAATTGTCAGTGATTGATGAAGGTCTACTACCGCTGATATATAACAAATTTAGAGGTAATACAAAGCCATGGTTCAATAACTCAGGCATACCATGCATCTGTTTAGTCCATCATCTCTGAACAACGTCGAGCAAATCACATCCTGGACCTAACCAAAAATCTATACACATGTTCAGTTGTCAAGAATGGGCCTGACATGAATCTCAATGAGTGTGGCCATCAAAATCTGGGCATCTGTTCACTGACGGCCTAAGTAAATCACTACTACGATCAGCAGCTTGTCGTATAACCTCTCTAACAAACCCATGTAAGTCAAGACCAACATCCACATAAACTTACAAATTCACGTTGAACTTGGACGAACAACGAATGACCACTAAAGAGTGTAAACTAACTCTAAACCAGGACTCATTAATTCAGTAAATCGTCTTCTAAAACGTTAAACTACACACTTGCTAAGGTTCATTGACAAAATTCCACATAGATGCAGTACGGATTTACACCTTTTAAACATACAATCCTATGATTATCGTGGAAAAAATCATACAACAATAAATAAATAACTACGTAATTCTCTACTCTGCTCTGATTAACATTAAAAACTATAATATAGGATGATATCCATCATAGTAAAACGGTTTACTTATACAAATAGACATTTACGCAACGAGCTTTGGCCTAGGGCATTCCTCTAACTCCTTCAAAATATTGAAGTATGTTCCTATACTAAATATACAATAAACTAACAACAAGATCAAGCATGTAGCAAATCGAGTCTTCTATAGCTATATTTTTCCACTTCAATCTTTGTAACAGGATGTAAAAATATATATAAAACACTAAAAAGATACACCATCTAACTAAATTACACCTGAAATGATGCTCTACATTGGAAATACAACGAAATATATCCTAATATTTCGTTATAGTATAAAAAAATCCAATAGCATGCATCGAAAATAAAACTGTTCAGAGACAATACAAAACTGAATGAAATATACTAAAACGGCCAAGTTATAAAAAAAAACATGACCAATTCTCTACCATTCCCTAAATATACAATAAAAACCATGATGTACAAGAAAAAAACTAGCATGCAACCAACCAAACAACTAACGTGGATAAGTTGCCACGACATGTGACTGATTTACATAACTGAAACATATAGTAAATGATATGGAATACTTTTACACGAACACGCTCTAGTATGTACAAATCTGATGAAATCATTTTCCAACTCAGTCCAAAACAGGGTTAAATAAATCTTCTGTAACTGAAGTAACCACTGCTTAATCGTAACAGAATGGCATATACATACATATAAGATACCAAAATAACGTAATAACCTATCAAAAATGCTTAAATATTGTGCGACATGGAAGATGCAAACTTATAATATCCTAAAAAATCCATTAACTTCATTAGATAACTATTCAAAATTCCGAAAACAATACAAATTCAACATATATCAACCGATCGTTACTAAATATTCATAACACAATATAATAACTTACAATAAATCCACATCGTTCAGCTGCTCTTGCTATAGGGCATCCAACCGATACTCGTTATACAAAAAAATCGAGATAAGACTACCCGAACAGTCTACATACGCTTGATAACGATTCATTTGGAACATGCGGTTACATAGTAACACCGATATATCTGGTTCAAACTGGATAATACGTTATGGAGTAGACAGAGTCTAAATAGCAGAGCTACTGCATCGGAAGAAATATATAAATCAGCCCGCCAACTACCAAACTGTTATACCATACTATTCCTATAGACATCATTTACATATGAAATAAAAAGATGGAAAACATAGAACGTGGCCCCAAACCCACACATCAAGCTGATACCAAGCAGGGCCGAACGCACGCTAAGACTGCAAATCGAGGTATACTACATACCTACCACACTATTCCTACAAACAATATGCACAATACAGAGATGAACAAAAAAACAATCCAACCTTTAGGAGCCAACCAAGCAGCTATTGAATGAGTCAATTATACCCCAACTAGGTATGAATACAAATATATTAGACACAAAAAATGTATGCGTAATTATAATCCAAACATAAATATATAAAAGATACAGACACTCAAAACATGGAAATAATGGCAAATCAGCCGTGGAAATAACTGATGAGACAAAAAACAGCTAAGAGTAGCCTCACCTGACGAATATTCCAGAGGCGTACTGAACTTTTTGCCTAGAGGGTCCTGACACCCCCACCACTCTCCAAAATAAGATGAAGGCATATTCCTACCAGAACCGACTAGATATAAAATGGATAACAGAGAGGAACCAAGCGTACCCCAATACAGTTATCTAAGGAATAAAAAACGTATATACATACATTAAACATCATAATACAATATAATATAAATGTACATAAAGACAAAACCTTATCATATATA
>SDVV010027971.1:0-12028 GCA_016164225.1 Gammarus roeselii | reverse complement strand
CAGCATGACAAGAGGGAAGTGATTGGGCTAGTCGTCTTCTCACTTCGTTAGGGTAGATTTTAGTCGCCGTAGAATTGAAGTAGCTGTAATTCTAAACCTGAAAGTTGAATCGATTATATCAAATAAGATCAAAATATCAGTGTTTACTAACATAATCATTATTTTCAACTGCAACAGATTTGCAAATATTTGTAATGAAACTGGCATTATATCAATCATAAGAAATTGCTTGAATTCCAACCAAGTATTAATTGTTGCTGTGGTGTATTACAAAGCCAGGTTGTTATTTATTGTTGAAACAATTATTTTTCCAGTCGATTGCCATAGGGAGATCCAGGGGTGGTGTTGGTTTAGTTAATCTAACAAGCAGGAGGCGCACCCACCAGCATGTTTGTTGTTGCTTTCCATGTGTCCAGCCGAGCGACTCACTGTTTCTTTACGATTGTATCCCTGCTCCGCGCGGAATCTAGTTACGAGATTCTATTCACGATGTCTTTTTTTCCCGTTTCAATTCATGAGCTATGGACAACGACAGAATGTTTCGGCCCCTTACATATGATAATTTCGTATTAATCATTTTTGGTCATAGTATTTTGCTACATATATGCAACAATATATTATTCCAGATGTAATATATATTATTCCAATCGAGACCTCGTCACTTCATCAATGTTTACATAGCGTTAATTTAATGACGTTGGAAATCAGTCTTTTCAATGGAAAGGACTTGCGCATTCAAATCTAGGAAAAGATTTTCAAGAACGCTGATTTGACTCGTCAATAAATATAATATTAGTCCCGAGCTCAATGTATTGGGTCATCCACGAAGGCTTTTTACAAGGGAAAATATCTCCTGTGTCCATAAGGAGACTCCACAAGGAGACTTGACTACTCGGCGCCACATCATCTCGATAACTGCTGATTGATCATGACACTTAGTCGTTTTTCAAATAATCAACAGTCTGCTCGATCACAGAACTCAAATAACAGCGGCTTGTGGACGGCGATGGGCGTTTGCACGCAATGGAACAAGCCTAGTGATTATGAGGCTTTAGTGCTAGCGATGGGTGTTGGCCATGCATGGCGCAAGCCCGGCGATGAGGAGTCTGTGTTGCTGGCGATGGGAGTTGGCCATGCCATTGCGCAAGCCCGGCGATGAGGAGTCTGTGGTGCTGGCGATGGGAGTTGGACACGTCATGGAACAAACTGGGTGATGATGAGGTATTGGTTCTGGCGATGGGTGTTGGCCACGTCATGGAACAAACTGGGTGATGAGGCGATATTGGTGCTGGTGATGGGTGTTGGCAACGCCATGACTCATCCTTGGTGATGATGAGGCATTGGTGCTGGCGATGGGTGATGGCAACGCCATGGCTCACACATGGTGATGAGGAGGCATTGGTGCTGGCGATGTGTGTTGGCCACGCCATGGTGCAAGCTTGGTGATGAGGAGGCATTGGTGCTGGCGATGTGTGTTGGCCACTCCATGGTGCAAGCTTGGTGATGAGGAGGCATTGGTGCTGGCGATGTGTGTTGGCCACTCCATGGTGCAAGCTTGGTGATGAGGAGGCATTAATTCTAGAGATGGGTATTAGCCCATGATATAGAACAGGCTTGGTGATGAGGGGGCATTGGTTCTAGCGATGTGTGTTGGCCACGCTATGAAGCATGCCTGGTGATGAGGACGCATTGGTTCTAGCGATGGGTATTGGCCACGATATATTGCAAGCTTGGTGATGAGGAGTTACCTGCGATGGAAAGGCGAATTTAGTTGTAATGGTAAAATAGTTTATGATAAATTTATTTTCAATATATTTTCTGGATTCGAATAAGTAATGTATTTTGTAGGACAAGGAAGTTGGTGTTTCATGTCTAGGTAGTGTTGCAGTGATCGATTGCCTGCCTTGATAAAATTTGAATTGCTCGTGGAGTTATTTGGCACCGTTGCTTGTTTAGACGCTCCGTTTAGAACATTAATGGTATTTTCGGGATCACAACCTCCACCTAAGCACACACAAACGTGAATTGCAGAGCATTTTATCTAATTCGCTCAAAGTTTGTGAATGTGCCGCTACTAGCAGTCACTAACATTATATTTTCTAACAAAATATTTATTCATTCTGTATTTCACCGTATTAATTAGCCGGCGATCATTAGAGCTAGCAAGTGGCTATAGAGTTGCATTGAGTAGTCAATAAAATCCTCACATTTGCTTGCATCATAAAGTTATTGATCAACTTGAGGAAAGCAGGCACTCAGTTGCTTCAGTGTGGAGATAAGTAACAAGTGAGGTGGATTTATTGTTAAACACAAAAGGTATTTGGGCACATGACTGTTACAATATGTACTCGAGGATGCATGACAAATGCTACCAACTGTTATTTTCGAACTGTGACAGGGACCTGTGACCACAATATATTGACCGCTTCTATTTGTGTAATTTCTTAACTTCTTGTAATGAATATTTCAAATTTGCCAGTTAGATCAATCGTTATTCTTCTGAGGACTTTATTTATTTGGCTAGAGTCAACATTTAATCATGTTTTAACAGAACATATTGCTATAGTGTAATCAATATTAACTGCTTCCACCATTTCCTTGCCTTCATAATGCAAAAGTTTTACTAACATATTGCGTGATCTGCCGTTATAAAATGCCTACATCACTTTCCAGCACTGAGATGGAATATAAATCAACCATACTTTCTTTGACTTTTTGACGAGACCAGTGACCAGTTTACTTCCACAATATCCTAATGATGAGTTCTCGCTCCTCCTGTTGAAATGAAGCGCCTCTCTCTTCCTAGCAATAATGCCTAGTGTTCCACACCAACCGTCTAACAGAACGATGCGAGTCCTCGCCTCGCGAGGCAGCGAGTAATTCTAAGCAGAGTGGGTCTTGGCTGACCAATCCAAAACACAGACAGGAACAAAAGGGGGCATTATCGTCTGTCAACCCTCAAGATATGTGATCCACATCCTATATTTTATAATCATATTAGAGATCCTATGTCTCTTTCTTCAAACCATCTCGTGTCATGACGATACTAAACGAATTATAAAAAATTATGATGCCCATGTTGCATCGCTACTATGAACCTATGTCCGCACATGAACCATGCACTCGGTAATTCTTTTGATTCCGGCCAATTTTCTACGGAACACTGATTTACCATCAATTCGAAGTTCGCCCACCTACTGAAAGAGCCATCAAAATCGTAACAGGTACCCGGTCAGAAGCGGCGCTCTTAATGAATGTGTTATTGTTGGAGACTAGCAAATGTTTCTGTGTCAAACCATTGCCAGATTGGAAAGAGTGAAGGGATGCGAGTAACGCTACCGTCAATGATTATCCCAGTGCATGATAAGACAACACATGCGATGAAATGACGCTAATTAAAAGAGTTAGTCGTGCATAACATGCACAATGACTTTACAAAAAATGCCGAAAAATGACTAAGAGTTTAAAACCAGTGACGAATCGGGCACAGTTACGTGAAATTTTATTTCAAAACCTTCCTATTTAGTAGAAAAAAATTCTCCATAATTCGATTAGATTTTGAAAACTTTACCTAAGCAGATTTCGAGGAACGGTAATTTTTTTAAGCTGAAGCCAAGGACAGTAGGAACCACTCAGAAAACAGGATGTTGAAAGATTTAGCTTTCCCATCATGAACAGACCTCTGTTTATGGGTCAAATTTTTAGTAGGATACTGAGCATAAATGGGTAACGGAAATGAAATATCTCAACGAAACTAAGTAGGAATTCAGGCCAGACCCTATTTTCCATGACGTCACCGATGCAGTGATAAAATTGATTATTGATTAGATTAAGGGAGTCAACTATACTTGAATTATATTGTGTGTCTCTCCCGTTGAAAACTAAAGAGGAAAGCGATGTCTTCTAGAACTTAGAGGGCTCCCTGCAGTTCCAGGCCTGACATCATCAAGCGTATCCGCACAAACGTTTCCAAATTCGCCAAGATGAGACCAAATAAATGATTTCTAGTAAAATTGCAATGCTTTCCATTTACTTTCCTAAGCAGTGATTGAAGAACTCAGACCACGTTTGTATTATTGCTTATGTTAGAAATGTTGAAGGTATCGACGCAATCCTACTCTCACTTGTGCTCATTATTATTTTAGTCATCACATGTGATGTTAGAGGCTATTGGATAAACCAGCAAATGTAGGATCCCTCTGGTCAATTTCCAATTATTGATGGTGTCAGCTAACCTTTGGGTCGCTAAACACATGCCATGGAGCATAGCCAGTCAAAAACAGAAGTTTGAGCCTATTTAATGTGACGTCGTGTTAGTATATTCAAGCAACCAATGAAATAGGCAGAAACATATTCTCATGAATCTAACATGCGATACGATTCACCTTCAGCTTGAATTGCTGGTTAAATGAAATCCGAACAAATAATTCACGGCGCTATATTTCACCCGGATGCGTCGTTCTGAGTGTTAAAACGAGTCAGAGTAGCTTCCTATTAATGACAGTAATCTTGTTGCTGTTTAATTTGAATATTTTGTTTATGAAAAACTAAATAAAAAAATTGCCTGCTCATCTTTATCTCCAATAAAATTGACACCCAGTGAACTGTAGAGGGTCGTCAACTGATGAACTCGTCAACTCGTCAAACTACACCCAATTACTGCACAACTTTCAACTCGTAACTGACTGAAGGGTTAATGGACGGTGCGAGTGTCACAAAGTTCTATCCATTTGTAAGATCCGTCAGAATGAAGGACTTGTTCGGGCGTCGATCAACTAGAGATGACTGGGTAGACCTACTATTCATCGATGATTAACGGGAGAGCACGGGTGTTCTGATCAATGTGCGTAAACACCCTTTGATCCAACCGTGCCTACCAACGTAACACTGATACATCCATCCTTGATTATTATTTGGGTAGCGAAGAAGCCGAGTGTTCCCCACAAACCGTCTGGCAGAACCAAGCATCCCCTAGTCTCCTAGAGAGGAAGCTGGGCGTTGCCCACACAACTCGGCCTACGCGCTACTAGCCTACGCGCTACTTAGCTTAAGCGCTACTAAACACAAACTTGTCCAAATCTAAAAAACGCGCGATCGTCACGCGGTGTAGAAATTATGAACCCAAGCATAAAAAATGCGTTGTACCCCACGGGTTAGGAAACATGCCGAGCGTTCACAGGCGCAACTGACACGCGGAGTAGAAACACGTTCCCATGAGTTAGGTTTGGTTAGATTGCGATGAGATACGTTACGTTCGCAGCTTTCAAACTGAGTAGCGTTTCGGTTGTGTAGCGCGTAGGCAGGAAGTGAGTACACAGAATAGCGCTGAGGATGACTTCACTTTAATAAGACAACGGTTAAAAATCATGCTCTTACTGTCCAATTAGGACGCCGGGAGGGGGACGAATTTTGTGCTAGGAATGATTTCTTTAATTTCAAAACGTAATCACTTTGAAGAGTATTTACTGCACTCATCTGGTAAGGTCGAAGAGTGTACGTGTTTGATGCGTGTTAATGAAGGTTACACAGCTTAAGGCTGTGAGCCTGTTGCATACATTTGACATTCCAAACTGTTGTTTGTTACTGTATTGTAGTTGTTCACCGATATTGATGTCGCAGACGTGATTCCCGAATCAATGTATGGTAAAAATATTTGATCATGATATTAGTAACATGAATGATTGACCCGACCAAATGAATGTCAATCTTTTTCTCATTTCTTGAAGCTTTGAGCTTACCTCCTTAGAAGAGGCAGAGTACTCCCGAAAACCGAGTGACAGAACCAAGCGTCCCCTCATTTACTAAAGAGAAACCGAGTGGCCCCCACAAGCCGTCTGACAGAGCCAAGAGTTCCCTTACCTGCTAGAGAGGAAACAGTCATTCCGACAAACCGTTTGACGGAATGAAGCATTCCCTCACCTCTTTACGAGGAAGACAGGCGTTCCCAACAACCAAATATTCTGTACGCATTCAATAAACAATGTGGGCTGTTTTGCGGATGCATGTCAGTTCGTTAGATTCAATGCACATTTCCACTTCCTCCAGCATAGATTAAAATGTTTCCGGTGTATAACACTCCCAAGGAAACCCTTTCAAATTCTTATGTCGAATAAAATACGACACATTTGATCGATAGGCGTCCTGTCATCCAAAGACAATCTTAGCTCATATAATGTGGAGCATAATAAGTGGCAAATCTCAGTATTTTCACATGTTATCATGCATTTTTCTTACATGAAACGTTTTGTCATTGGAACGGTGAAAATTAAATGATGCTGTTCAAAAACGTTGGAATCTAGAAATATCTGTGAACTATTCATTTAGAAACAGGTTTCATTTGAAAAAGGTAAAACGATTCAAACGAAATCAGAAAAGGGATGACTTTTGCAGGCAACTCCAGTAGCGCTTGATCCAGTAGCTTGTAGGGAGTCCCTCAAACCAAGCATTTCCTCCCTTCTTTACGAAGAATCCTGTGTTAGCTCGGTGGCCGAGTGTGTTGCGTGTTAGGCCGTCCTCACAACAGACGTCCATTGAGAGCTGGAGGTTGTAGGTTTGCGCCTACCTGACCCTGAGTGGGACATTATGTCCGGTCTCTTAAATTGTTAAAGGCCAGCCCATAAACGCCGTGGGCATAAAAGGCTATCATGTGGCTGCTACGCGGCCACCCGCTATATAAGCAAAAAGTATCCAGATTAGATTACCCACCAACCGTCTGGCAGAACCAAGCGTCCCCTGGCCTCAGTCTTATTGCTATCGATGAGAGCATCTGATGTCCGACAGCCCTTTGACCGACCCGCTGCGACTCTTTAAAATACGATGAAAAGTTGCCTTACAATTGTGATGCAAGGGTTAGTCACCGACCTGGGAGAAATGATAAAATGGTACGAGGATTTGTCAAGCCTATAAAAATAGTTCATTTTTTCCTTAGCGGTCGAACAAAAAATTGTCTAGTCTAACGTTCGATACATTCCGACTAAACATTCAATGAGTTTGGTAGACATGTTTGAGAGTTTGGATCAATGTACACAGTTCGGATTGGTTAAAGTGCTCAGTGACAGTAAGCAAATGCTTGCAAAAAAAATACAACATTCCGCAGGAATTGAACAACTGAAGTTTCCTCGCCATATAAGACACTAAACCATTGCTAGATAGTTACTAGGTTTTTATACGGTTTTTATGCCGCACTACACTGCACGACACAAGCCATTGAACGAGGGAGCGCCAAACGCTGCTGCTCCTCACACGGAATATAGTTTCCAGGAGATGGGAATCCACGGGGTCAGTATTTTATCTAGATTTTTTTATACCCCTCTAAAACATGTAAATATACCGCTTACATGTTGCGTTACGAGGTTCTCCACCATCCGCAGGGTATTAGTTAATAGCTATACAAGAGATGAGTCGCCCTTCTATCGAAAGGGCGAGCATTGTGGGCACCATGTTGGACATCTTATCATCCAGTTGAACCTATTTGTTGGTGTTGAATTTAGTTCTTAATGAATTGTACACAAATGGTTATTTTGATAATATCGTGGCATGTAAAATTCTATGACACAACCGGATTCAGTTTGTAGTTTAATAGCGGAGAAATATAACACAAACTCCAGGTGAGTAAATCTGCTTTCTTGTAATTTATGAAGGTCAACTGATGCTGCCAGGACGCCTCTCCTGCATTCACTCACTGAGCTCGCCCTCGTCGACTGGCGCCCTGCACAACAAGGGCAAGCGCTGTGCACCAGTGTAACCTAGAAAGGATAAAAAGAGGGAAAAAAAATCGCGTAACAATGGCGTCTCATGAGCATTTATCGATGCCCTCTCACCGGCCAAAATGTGCTGGGAACCTGAAGGCAGCATGGAGCGCCCTCTATACTACTACTACTACTAATAATAATAATAGTCTTCATTGAGGCACACGATGATACAACAATGATTACAGAGAACAAGTTTGACAGAACATTCCTTCCAATGTATTCAAATTACGCACCAAAATAACATACATGGAGACATGACAGAGTAGGGATGAAATTCACGACCTAGATTCGTAGATTGAATTAGTGACAATTCCGCCTGGATAAATTTTATGTCCCTCTTCCACATGAATATGTATAGAACAAAACTCAATGTTAGAGAGGTAAAGCACATAGCCACCTGTCAACCAACATATCAGGGAGGTCTCCCAGCCTGGCATCCACATACGTACAATGGCCCCACACATGGAAAGACAAATATACGTCGAACATAATTTCTATTAATATCGGGATCTTCCTGCACCAGCAGGATTCTGTCCCACCTTTCTACTATTATAGATAATTCGTATCCCTCACAATTACTTATAGCCTACAGGAAGGGATTATTAGAATTTATAGTACGCTCCTGGAGGCTATAGACACTTTTTTGAGCTCGTACCTTATGACAGTCAACATCATATGCTGCGAATACAAAGCTAGCACTCATTCTTCTAAGTACACCAATGAACCTCCGGAAAATATCATCGTATGCTACTCTCAGCTTACTGGAAGTGACTCTCGTAATTTTACACAAGTCAGTTCCAGTAGATAGGGTAGCAGTTGGTTATAAAGAGCTGTATTTTAACATCTGTCACGCAGAAGTTGAATTTCCTTATGAGCTGATTCCCAACAGGGTTTATTTCCGAAGCTTTACAAACTTCCCTAGTTCTGTCATGTCTTGTGTGTTTAGTACGTACTGTACAAGAATTTCATGGAATTCCAACTGCAGGGATAAAAGTTTCAGAAACATAAGATTTCGGGTGGCTACTGCGATATTGAAATAGTTCTAAAAAAAAAGAACGACCCTTCATTACTTCGATTTTTCACCAAATTTTGAGCAATTGCATGTACCTAAAATCAATGCATGTTAGCAAATTACAATACTCAACGAAACAATTTCTATGTAGCATCCCATTATTTTAATTGTCCAAACTGAATGATTTTTTTCTTCATTTGTTAACGAAATTGACTTGGACATTGTCTGCATGCCCTGAGTCAACAAGTTCTCTGGTCAGACAAATCTCGATCTCACCTCGGGATTGACGTGTGGTAATATCCGGATAAAATAGCTATTTAACAACGACATTTTGCACGACGCCTGAAATCAAAATCTCCTCGTGTCGTCTGAACTTGGTAGTTTTATATGTTTTAAGATATGAGTATTTCCCGCCCTTTTTTAGTTGGGATTTATAAAAAAACATACCTTAAATACGCCACCAGAACCAGTGAAAATGATATGCTGAATTCATTTAACCGAAGTGTATTGGGAATAGAATGTGGAAAGGGTTGCTGTCAATCTTGAAGTCGTCCTCGATGACTTGAAGATAATTCGACAGTATATAGATAAATGAAATGTGAAGCAGTCATTTATCTATATACTAAATTTATCTATCTAATGAATTCACAAATAATGACTTCTTTGTCGGCAAAAGGGACCACTATCCTATGTATCATAAGTGCGTCTCTGATTGAGAAAGGTAATATACTGTTTTCAATCATGAAACAAAATTAGCTCTCACATTTAAAAGAAGATTGAGAAATTACGGGATGGATTATGAAAAAGATCGACAAGATGCTTGTAGTATCCAGGAGGTTGGTATGAGAAGATTGGTTTCGGTGAACAGGGGCGATTATTATACATCAGTGCAGCGATTGGAACCAGTCTGCATGATGAGATTCAAGAGTGAATGAAATAAATGTATACTAAGGTACAATGTTCTAAGCCACTATATACATTCAGCAATCTGTATGTTTTCTGCACGTAAAACATGTTTGTAAACAGATTCTATCCCCCGAACCCGCTTTTCTACTGCGCGGGCGATAACGGTGTGTGTCTCAACGAACGCGATAAAGATCTTTGTCTGCTGACCTCGTTGTCTGGATCTATTATGGCTCGATGGTATCGGTATTGTTCCGTCTTGAAAGTGATTGATAAGATCAAAAGATATAATAACAATAATCGTTATTGAGAAAAAGATTCCTGAAAAACGTCTTAAATTATAGTCTACGGACATTACGTCAAATATCTCACTAAGAAATCGCAGCAAATGCTGTGTTAAAAAATCATATAAAAAGGTACTAAATGAAATCCGAGGGAAACTATTGGAAAAAACTGTACGAAAACGTTCCCTTCTCTAAAGAACGAGTTACCGGTTCTATAAGAAAACATGAAAGTTGTTTGACTGTCGAAAACATTCTGAGTACCCTCCATATGTATTATTTAACCATGAAAGTTAAAACAGTCACAGCGGTACAGGCACCAGGTCAAAGCCCCCAGGAAGGGAGGCAACCGATGGCAAGATTCACCCTCCAATCCCCACTCAAACACGCACACAAACGAGCTCAGTCATTTTGCGCCATAGGGTACGGCCGGGAGACCCCGCAATACAGACTCGTGGTCAACAGCGCGGCCCGAAGTCAATGTCAGCAGCAAGGCCTGACTGTGCGGAAAAAACACATCAGAGCAGCGTCCAAACATATCCATTCACAACCTTTCTCTAATCACGCTTACCCATTGCACGCTCACTCGCTACACCAACTTAAGCATCTCCTTCATAACGTCTGCCTCACGCTATCTTTCAATCAAATGTCGGTCTACCTCTAGGTCTACATCCACTCACCTCCGTCTTCATCACCCTTATCACCATTCTCCGATCATCTATCCTCACCAACTCAAAACACGTGAATCAACTCTGGCCTCTAACTTTTTATCTATCACCGTTCTAATCCGAACAACGTCGTTTATTGATCCAGTTTCTCAGCGTTACTTCAGCCATGACCTCATTTAATACATCTTGAAAACATTCAGCCTCCTTCATTCTTCGTTAACTTTTAGCTTCTTCCTCTCGCACGCTCTACCAAACTATGACACAAGCCTGCACAATTTCTCCTCGGAATTCGTCACAAGTGTCGAATCTTTCACAAACAGCAACTGACTCATCCACCGTCCGCCCATTCGTTCCCTACAGCCCTAAGCTAAGACTACATACACTCACGCTCACCTCCCTGACAACTCAATCCATGTAGAGACTGAACAGCCAGGGAGACATTACGGAGCCTCGTCTCAGTCCCACATTCGATGTGAACCAAGAACTCATGTTACTCCCCCTACTGACTTATGCTCTGCTGCCAGCATAGCAACTCTGAACTAATTTCAACAACTTTCCGTCCACTCCATACAAACGCAACACCATTCAGCGCGTTTTCAACTCGACAGTGTTCCACTCGACAGTGTTCCAAGAAGGTACCTTTTCTAGTTCCACAAAGGTACAGAACACATAATTTTTCTTCGCATGCGTTTTCTCACAGACTTGTCTCAAAGCAAAAATCTGATCGGCTTACCCTCTACCACTCCTGAAGTAACCCTGTTCCTCGCCAGTTGCACCATCTGCACTGCGGACATCAATGGAATCTTTTCATCTCCCAAAATTGCCTGTCGTGACGAGGAATAGTTGAGGAATATCGGCGGCTGAAGCAGGACGGTATTCATTGCTATACGAGCTCACTGGAGCGGGTTGTGCAATAAAGAAAAATTTCAGTTAGTGCAAGAAATGAACAACATTTTGGGCTCAAAGGGTTATTGTTGAACCGTCGATGTATTGTATTGGAGGATATGACCAGAATAATGTTCTATTTCTGGACATTGGTTTGACAACCAAAGAACCATACATTTTTCTGTAGGCGAATGAGCGAAATAATTTATTACAAAGTTAGTGCGATGTAAGAACTAAAACTACTGATAGTAATACGAACAGAGGGGCCGGTGTGGAGGGCTGCAGTGCGAGACCGACGAGTGGCGGTGTTTGGGATGGTGTAGAGTGCTCCTGTGGAGGACGTAGGTAGGATAGGACTAACTAGCGACTCATGCACGCTCACGCGCTGCTGACTAGCGACTCATGCACGCTCACGCGCTGCTGACTAGCGACTCATGCACGCTCACGCGCTGCTGACTAGTGACTCATGCACGCTTACGCGCTGCTGACTAGCGACTCATGCACGCTCACGCGCTGCTGACTAGCGAC
>SDVV010027969.1:0-12028 GCA_016164225.1 Gammarus roeselii | reverse complement strand
GCAGGTGCACGCGTTTCTAACCAGCGGGGCAGGTGCACGCGTTTCTAACCAGCGGGGCAGGTGCACGCGTTTCTAACCAGCGGGGCAGGTGCACGCGTTTCTAACCAGCGGGGCAGCTGTACGTAAAATTCTCAACAAGTCACTGACTAAAATAATGTCAAAAATTGAGCGTCGAAATATTGAGCCGTAAAAAATATAAGTTAGATGTGAGCAACAGGCCTTCTGGCCCAAACTATACTAAATAGGTGGAAGATAAGGCCTGAAGTAGGACGTCTAAGATATTATCATGTGTCTGTGTAGTATCAGTGATAAGGGATCACGAAAGGGAAAGGTTGTATTAAGAAACAACAATTAACGCTGAAACTCAAAGCAACTCAGATCAGCGTCTGAAGTGACTCAGATCAGCGTCTGAAGTGACTCAGATCAGCGTCTGAAGTGACTCAGATCAGCGTCTGAAGTGACTCAGATCAGCGTCTGAAGTGACTCAGATCAGCGTCTGAAGTGACTCAGATCAGCGCCTGAAGTGACTCAGATCAGCGCCTGAAGTGACTCAGATCAGCGCCGGAAGTGAAAACCACCGACCCATGATGTTGAACTGATATTGTCACAGTTTAAGTCCTCGATAAACCAATACCCACCGATGTCATTGCATACCTAATCCTTGAATAATTATCGGCAGAATCTTGCCTCAAAATTAATATCCGGGAATAATTTTGTTAGATGGCGGGATAATCCCACATCAAACAAAATAATAATGTGCACGGAAGTATTATCAAAAATATATTTACTTCCTAGAATTGTATAACAGAGCCACACAGAGACGCCTTATTCGTCAGTTCATTAATTATATTTTCCAAATGTATCAAAGAGTTCAATCAATGCAGGCTGCGACATTCAGAGAATATATCATTATTTCGCAGACCGCGCGGGAACTTCTAGAATTTGGATGTTTCAATCACCATATGCTAAAACTTCCTCTCAACTCCCGTATAATAAACTCATTTTTAGCCAATCTCGGGGCAAGTTTTAAGTGATGAATTTAAATTTAGCCCACTGTGCCCCTCATCCCAACCTACCCCCCCTCTAAATGAGTCAAAGCGTACACTTAGCACAGATATTCAACTTCGCTGTTAGAAACATTAGGCATAATGAACAGTAACTGAAGTATATTTGTTAACAAATTGAAGTTTTAAAAATACACGTTTTTCCCTTTTACTTCAAACTTGCAACAACCAGTTTCACATAATTTTGTGTCCCGCAAAAACCTGAATGAAATTAGGTGAAACATGTTTCGCTCGCCACTTAACAATGTGTACAGAAGTAGGATTATTTATGAAACGAGGAGACCATGAAATGGCGGCTCACGAGTTGATGATGGTGACGACGGATGAGACCATGAGATGGCTCCTAACGAGTGGATGATGGTAACGACGGATGAGACAATGAGATGGCGGCTCACGAGTTGATGATGGTGACTACGGATGAGACCATGAGACGGGCGGCTAACGAGTGGATGATGGTGACGACGGATGAGACCATGAGATGTGTGGCTAACGAGTGGACGATGGCGACGACGGATGAGAACATGAGATAGCCGCTAACGAGTTGATGATGGCGACGACGAATAAGACAATAATATGGGCGGCTAACGAGTGGATGATGGTGAAGACGGATGAGACCATGAGATGTGTGGCTAACGAGTGGACGATGGCGACGACGGATGAGACCATAAGATGGGTGGCTAACGAGTGGATGATGGTGACGACGGATGAGAACATGAGATAGCCGCTAACGAGTTAATGATAGTGACGACGGATGAGACCATGAGATGGGCAGCTAACGAGTGGATGATGGTGACGACGGATGAGACCATGAGATGGGCAGCTAACGAGTGGATGATGGTGATGACGGATGAGACCATGAGATGGGCAGCTAACGAGTGGATGATGGTGATGACGGATGAGACCATGAGATGGGTGGCTAACGAGTATATGATGGTTACGACGGATGAGACCCTAAGATAGGAGGCTAACGAGTTCGACGTTTTCCTCGCCCTTGGTAATCACACGTGAATCACGACATCTGTGACTAGACGCTTTTACAACGAATATTGGTTGAGTTCAAAAAGTCTTTCCGTACGATTTATCTGCCAGCGCGGGGATAAGTTTGGTGGCGCTACGTTCAACCTACTCAAATTTTATAGAGTGTTTATAAGATAAGAAACCAGAATTGGACCGAATACTCGAGATGCGGTGTAACAACCACATTGAACAACTTAAGAATACTGTGTTTGCTCATTTACGAGGTACAATATATCATACCAATCATTCGGATTGCTTTATTTTGGCCGGATCGTCACGTCGTTTCTTGCCATTTTCTAAATCGATACTAATGATGACATTTAGACCTCTCTTTTCAGTGACGGAATCAGTTTATTCCCAGACATGGAGTATCCGTGGCTGGAGTAGTAATGACCCATTTGCAAAATTTCACATTTGCCAACATTGAATTGCATTTGCCCCGTTTCTGGCCAATCAACAATTTTGTGCAAGTCTAGTGAGATTTTCTGACAAACAAGTTCTGCACTTTTATATACAAGCTTAGTATCGTCTGCATACTTTCTTATGTTCGTAAGAATGTTTCTTTTGTAATTGTTCATAAATATTAGGAGTAGGTTGGGCCTAGTATAGACCCTTGAGGCACGCCGTTCGTTACATTACCCCAAGAGGAGGAGGTTCCGTTTAGGACGACTCGCTGCCGTCCATCCGTGAACCAACATTTTATCCAGTTATTTAGCTATTCTCGAGTACCGATGCGCTGCAATTTACCGACTAAGTGCTTGTGGGACATTAGCGATTATTTAATTTAAGGTGTATGATATCGATTGAAGATTTCGCGTCATATATTTCAAATAAATTTCTAAAAATTGGCAGCAGGTTCGTGAGACAGGAACAATTGTGTCTATAACAGTGATGAAAATCATCTATCCAATTGTGTGTTCCTATGAATTATGTAATTGTATCCGAAATCCAACTTTCAATCAATTAGCCAATGGCTGCGGTGAGACTAAGTCGTCAGTAATTGTCGAGACGCTTTGTTCGTTTTTTTAACACTTGAAGTAACGGTAGCTTCTTTCCTAAGAGGAGCAAGAGCTATTTGTGAGAGATGGGGTAAAAAAAATTGAGAGAAGGGTACGTCGATTTCGTTCTTAGTCTCCTTCAGTATTCTGGATGAACTTGGTCTTAGCTTGGAGATAGTTACTTTCAATTCATCTATACGAATAGGGATTACATTCTTTTTATTTAAAAACAGAACCGAAATATTGGTTTAGTAGGACACTCTTGCTAGTATCGCCTGTTTATCTCTCTCCAGGATCGTTCTCAGGAGGACCTATTACAGTTCAACTATTTTCTATGATCTCGAAGTATAGATGTAAGCTATTTCGGATTATTTTTGGCTTTTACGGAAATTTCCTTTTCATTATCTCCCTTTTTACGTTTGAGGCTATCTTTAGAACTCTTCTGCTGATTATGAATTAGTTTCTTCTTGCAGCATAAAGGTAGCGTGAGCCGCAGGAGGTCCTACGCTTGTGTGTTAGGGTGTATTAGTTTCGTCTTGCAGCATAGAGAAAACGTAAGCCGCAGGAGGTCCTATTCTTGTGTGTTAGGGTGTATTAGTTTCGTCTTGCAGCATAGAGAAAGCGTAAGCCGCAGGAGGTCCTATTCTTGTGTGTTAGGGTGTATTAGTTTCTTCTTGCAGCATAGAGGCAGCGTAAGCCGCATTAGGTCCTACTGTTGTATGTTAGGGTGTATTAGTTTCTTTTTGCAGCATAGAGGTAGCGTAAGCCGCAGGAGGTCCTACTCTTCTATGTAAGGGTGTATTTGTTTCTCCTTGCAGCATAGAGGTAGCGTAAGCCGCAGGAGGTCCTACTCTTGCGTGTTAGGGTGTATTCGTTTTTTCTTGCAGCATAGAGGTAGCGTAAGCCGCAAGAGGTCCTACTCATGTATGTTAGGGTGTATTTGTTCCTTCTGGCAGTATAGAGGTAGCGTAAGCCGCAGGAGGTCCTACTCATGTGTGTTAGGTTGTATTTGTTTCTTCTTGCAGCATAGAGGTGGGGTAAGCCGCAAGAGGTTCTACTCCTGTGTGTTAGTTGCAACACAGAGATGACGTAAGCCGCAGGAGGTCCAACTCTTGTGTGTTAGGGTGTATTAGTTTTTTCTTGCAGCATAGAGGTAGCGTAACCCGCAGGAGGTCCTACTCTTGTATGCTAGGGTGTATTTGTTTCTTCTTGCAGCATAGCGGTAGCGTAAGCCGCAGGAGGTTATACTCTTGTGTGTTAGGGTGTATTTGTTTTTTCTTGCAGCATAGAGGCAGTGTAAGCGGCAAGAAGTCCTACTCTTGTGTGTTAGGGTGTATCAGTTTCTTCTTGCAGCATAGAGGTATCGTAAGCCGCAGGAAGTCTTACTCTTGTATGTCAGGGTGTATTTGTTTCTTCTTGCAGCATAGAGGTAGCGTACCGCAGGAGGTTCTACTCATGTGTGGTAGGGTGTATTTGTTTCTTCTAGCAGCATAGAGCTATCGTAAGCCGCAGGAGATCCTACTCATGTATGTTAGGGTGTATTTGTTTCTTCTTGCAGCATAGAGGTAGCGTAAGCCGCAAGAGGTCCTACTCTTGTGTGTTATGGTATATTAGTTTCCTCCTGCAGCATAGAGATAGTGTAAGCCGCAGGAGGTCCTTCTCTTGTATGCTAGGGTGTATGAGTTTCTTCTTGCAGCATAGAGGTAGCGTAAGCCGCAGAAGGTTTTACTCTTGTGTGTTAGGGTGTATTTGTTTCTTCTTGCAGCATAGAGGTAGCGTAAGCGCAGGAGGTTTTACTCATGTGTGTTAGGGTGTATTTGTTTCTTCTTGCAGCATAGAGGTAGCGTAAGCCGCAGGAGGTCCTACTCTTGTGTGTTAGGGTGTAATTGTTTCTTCTTGCAGCATAGAGGTAGCGTAAGCCGCAGGCGGTTCTACTCATGTGTGTTAGGATGTATTTGTTTCTTCTTGCAGCATAGAGGTAGCGTAAGCCGCAGAAGGTTTTACTCTTGTGTGTTAGGGTGTATTTGTTTCTTCTTGCAGCATACAGGTAGCGTAAGCCGCAGAAGGTTTTACTCTTGTGTGTTAGGGTGTGTTTGTTTCTTCTTGCAGCATAGAGGTAGCGTAAGCGCAGGAGGTTTTACTCATGTGTGTTAGGGTGTATTTGTTTCTTCATGCAGCATAGAGGTAGCGTAAGCCGCAGAAGGTCCTACTCTTGTGTGTTAGGGTGTATTTGTTTCTTCTTGCAGCATAGAGGTAGCGTAAGCCGCAAGAGGTCCTACTCTTGTGTGTTATGGTATATTAGTTTCTTCCTGCAGCATAGAGATAGTGTAAGCCGCAGGAGGTCCTACTCTTGTGTGTTAGGGTGTATTTGTTTCTTCTTGCAGCATAGAGGTAGCGTAAGCCGCAGGAGGTCCTACTCTTGTGTGTTAGGGTGTATTTGCTATTTAGGAAAAGGAATAGTCATTTGACCGCGCATCCCATGCCGCTGAAGATGTAATTGGTATCCCGAAACGAAAACTCTGAGAATCTCAACCTCAATTGGGTTCAGATGCGTAATGTGTAAAGGCAAACTTTAGAGAAATAAAACAGTGAAGCAAATACGTGACAGATGAGAGCCTCAAATTAACATCAGGAGGGCTGACAGGAAGGGCAATACACTCGGTCATACACCGAGAGATCAGATGTCATATTACGTAGGATACTACAACATAGAAAGTGAAGTGCCTCAAAGGACGCCACGTAGTACATACCACGTATATCAAGCAATAATCTATGATGATTAATTACTGATCTATGCACGTTTGGTAGAAATTTACTTATTTTACAATCTACGTAAGCTATGCGAAAATTTATCTCTGTAGGCTTTTAAGGTAAATATAAGGGGCAGAAACGAGTACTGAGAATTTGCTGATCGTAATCAAGTTATAGAACTTTAGAACCAGTCCCAAATCTTTCCCTCATTTTTACAACTCAACCACCGTTAACTTTACTTACGCAGTAGCCAATAAATCAAAATGACCAATGTTGACCGAAATGAAAGGGTCCAATGCAAGCTCGGTTCGCCCTTGGGCATTCAAAGGTCGTGGATAAACCAGATAGAAACAATGGGTTCTCACCGAGCGAATCGACGCTATATACTCGAGTCGTAGTGACATTACATATACAGCGAGTAGTCGATGAAATCATTTATCATAGAAAAGAAGTCGTAGTAACGATACGCGAATAGATACGAGTACTTGTAACGATTCATTTGAAGGAGGCAAACATTTTACCGGCAATACGAGCATTGTGGAAGAAATCTCCGATCCCACTATCATGAAGTTAACACAGTACAGTGCATCTCAAACATCGTCTTAGAAAATTGGTTTTCCGGTGGACAAGTTTTCAGGTCATCACGGATACTGCTAAGCCACTGCTCCAAGTTGCCATTGCTGTCAAAACGGCTGATGCGACGCAACTGTTGCCAAGAAGTCATCTAAGACCAAAAGAGGATCACAAGGCAACAAACTTTGCTACGGAGATGATTTAGAAATGGAAGCGAAGTAGAAACTAGCCTTGACATCGCTTGGGCATTGATTTGCAAAGTTTGTGAAGGTGATTAGGACTTCGTGAGGTTTGAATTAAGAGCTTTGTGAGGTTCGAATTAAGAGCTTCGTGAGGTTCGAGTTAAGGGCTTCGTGAGGTTCGAATTGAGAGCTTCGTGAGGTTCGAATTAAGAGCTTCGTGAGGTTCGAATTAAGAGCTGCGTGAGGTTCAAATTAAGGGCTTCGTGAGGTTCGAATTAATAGCTTCGTGAGGTTCGAATTAAGAGCTTCGTGAGGTTTGAATTAAGAGCTGCGTGAGGTTTGCATTAGGAGCTTCGTGAGGCTCGCATTAAAAGGTTGGTGGGGCTCGAGTTAAAAGTTTGGTGAGGCTCGAATTAAGAGCTTGGTGCTACTCGAATTAAGAGCTTGGTGAGGCTTGAATTAAGAGCTGGGTGAGGCTCGAATTAAGAGCTGGGTGAGACTCGAATTAAGAGCTGGGTGAGGCTCGAATTCAAGCGAAGGACTCGCTATGCATGAAAGTTTTCTAGTCCAGAAGACGTAAATGTGAGAGTCTATGAAAACCAGTCCTGTCTGATCGTCTACGTAAAGGAGCCATGTCGTTGCTTATGTGAGAATTTCAGTAACGAAGCAGTTTATGAGACGGCCCATCTAAGAGAGTCGGTCCAGTGTGAGCGCCTGAGTAAAGGAGCCACGTCAGTGCGTACGTGAGAATCTAAGTAATGAGGCAGTAAATGAGAGAGCCTATCTAGGAGAGTCGGCTCTGTCTGCGCTTGAAGTAAAGCGGCCGGTCTTACCGCACGTGCAAATAAAATAAGTCGCTAATGAGAGAGTTCGTTCAAGATGGTCGGAATATCTGAGCATCTAGGTATCATAGACGCGTCTATACCTACGCCAGAACCATCTAAGCATCTAGGTATCATAGACGCGTCTATGCCTACGCGAGAACCATCTAAGCATCTAGGTATCATAGACGCGTCTATACCTACGCGAGAACCATCTAAGCATCTAGGTATCATAGACGCGTCTATACCTACGCGAGAACCATCTAAGCATCTAGGTATCATAGACGCGTCTATACCTACGCGAGAACCATCTAAGCATCTAGGTATCATAGACGCGTCTATACCTACGCGAGAACCATCTAAGCATCTAGGTATCATAGACGCGTCTATACCTACGCGAGAACCATCTAAGCATCTAGGTATCATAGACGCGTCTATACCTACGCGAGAACCATCTAAGCATCTAGGTATCATAGACGCGTCTTTGCCTACGCGAGAACCATCTACGCATCTAGGTATATTAGACGCGTTTATACCTACGCGAGAACCATCTAAGCATCTAGGTATCATAGAAGCGTCTATACCTACGCGTGAACCATCTAAGCATCTAGGTATCATAGACGCGTCTATACCTACGCCAGAATCAACGTCAGTGAGGCCCATAAGGGAGACTGTCTCTATGAAGATCAGTGTCTGCAACTTTAGTGCGTGGCCAAGTAAGGGTGCCTTTAGTATGGGTCTTAAGTGAGGACCCCAGAGTGTGTGAATGTCTGACATGATCACCTGTAAGAGTATAGCTTACCATCCCTCAAATTGAAATAAAAGAACGTGAATTGAACCCCAGTGAGCTCGTTACTCATTACACAGGAACGTGAATTGAACCCCAGTGTGCTCGTTACTCATTACACAGGAACGTGAATTGAACCCCAGTGTGCTCGTAACTCATTACACAGGAACTTGAATTGAACCCCAGTGTGCTCGTTACTCATTACACAGGAACGTGGATTGAACCCCAGTGTGCTCGTTACTCATTGCACAGGAACGTTAATTGAACCCCAGTGTGCTCGTTACTCATTACACAGGAACGTGAATTGAACCCCAGTGTGCTCATTACTCATTGCACAAGAACGTGAATTGAACCCCAGTGTGCTCGTTACTCATTGTACCAGATATTTAAAAAATACAAAGTACCCGCTCTCACTCTGGTCAATTGACCGTCACAAGTAATGTAACAGAACATGGAATAATTCTTGATTCTAATGGTCAAATTATTGAGCAGAGTATATTGGGCGGCACAATGAAGCACTTGAACGTCAACAAAAACTGGGCATCCGCGGATGTTAGTAAAAAGAGCATAACGGTTTTATTTATTTAAATAAGTCTACTCGATGCGTCCCATTTGAGACGACCTTCATGCACATTTATGAATCGAAGTTGGCGGAAAACTCAAATTCCCACCAGCGGTCGTTCTTAGTGAATAAGAAATATTGACTGCAATGGCAAGGTAGTTTTGGCGATAGAACAGAACGGAACAGGATGCATGCACAATACCGAGAAAAAACAAATGTTCTCAAAATGAAAATTCAATTTGCAGAACTCGTACACAGGTATTCGTCGATTAACCATCAACGAAGTTCCTCTCCCTACCGTACCTGCGTACATTCTACATGTTTGGTTCAACCCACAAAGATCACGAAAGAGGTGTCAATTCAATTACAGCATCCTGGGGGAAGCTAGCAACTGAGAGTAAGTGAAATCAGGGAGTGCTTCCCGTGGATTGGTTTCGTGTTCCAATCCATTAGGGGTTGGCATAAAACAATGTTCCAATACATTAGGGGTTGGCATAAAACAATGTTCCAATGCATTAGGGGTTGGCATAAAACAATGTTCCAGTACATTAGGGGTAGACATAAAACAATGTTCCAATACATTAGAGGTAGACATAAAACAATGTTCCAATGCATTAGGGGTTGGCATAAAACAATGTCTCAATACATTATGGGTTGGCATAAAACAATGTTCCAATACATTAGGGGTAGACATGAAACAATGTTCCAATACATTAGGAGGTGGCATGAAACAATGTCCCAATACATTAGGGGTTGGCATAAAACAATGTTCCAATACTTTAGGGGTTGGCATAAAACAATGTTCCAATACATTAGGGGCTGGCACAAAACAATGCACCAATACATTAGGGGTTGGCATAAAACAATGTTCCAATACATTAGGGGTTGGCATGAAACAACGTTCCAATACATTAGGGGTTGGCATAAAACATACATCGGGTGTAACTGTGCATACAATTTTTTTTTCAAATATAAAATTTATTGAAAGATTTGTGCGATGTTCTTAAGTCTGTTAATGAAGATCAACCATTTCAACTAGATAATAACAACCAAGAGCATCCGTTCAATCTGACTCAGAAGTACCTTTCCTTCACATTGTCCGTAGTTTTGTATACATTCATTGCAAAAATGAGTACATATGATCGACATTAGACACCTATTAAAACTAATTGAATTACAAGGCGAACTTCCATGGAAGTCTTAAATTGAAATTATATCAGGCCATGATAAGGACGTAAAACTGTAAAAAGATCCCCAATAACTTAGTTTGAATACAATATATGATTTTGACCAAAAAATGTACTCCAATTCCCACACGTACACCAATATACAGCAACAGAGCCCTTCTAGGAGGTTAATTCATTGTTCGAAGCCGTGGAGGAACGAACGGAAGCAGATATTAAGATCAAGTTACAATCTATGTATTTAAAATATCATAAAAATTTAGGACAAGATTAATGTTCATCTTCTTGATTATTACCAAGTTGAAATTAACTTCCACTTCAGAGAGGACGCTGGAAATTATATTGGTTTATGAAATTAAAATGAACAAAATGTTACTGAAACTCTCGGCAAGAAAATTATCAACGCGCGCTTCCGCTTGCCACCCATCAGGAATCTCTTCATTCCAGGCGCACTTAAAACATTCAGAGCACTTTTTCAACACAACGACATCAACCTTGCTGTATTCAATGTCCTCCCCAATCCAACCAGTCATGACCTTCTGCCAGCAACAACACAGAAGCCTAGAAAACATTCTATTTACCTTACCAATTAGACTTGTTTACCAGCGTCAAAGAGATAATGGGCGACAAAATGTTGAACCTCGCCCGTATGCATGCGCTACGTATTGTAGACGTGTTGTGGACGTGTTTACCGCTAATTAACCCGTGTTTGTCATGCCAGACACATTTTGTGTAAACAGTTTTTAGAAGCAGCTATGGGAGAGAGAGGGAAGAGAGAGAGAGGAAAGATAAAGTCGATACATTGTTGAGTTCTTTAAATGGTTCGTTTATATAGTTGACTTTATTCCGTAAAACGTTGAATCTATTTTTTATTGTTTAATAGTTTTCAAATCGCGTAAAACTCCTTATGTTATTAGACAAGAATATGTAGTGAATTGTGTAGCGCCCTGTCCCTCACTGTTATCACCATAAGCAGATGGTGACAGCCCTGATACTCTAGACCAATCAATGTCCAGCAACGTCGGACACCAACGGCACTGCACCGCGACAAGATGTCGAGAGGAACGCATCCAGCAGTATCATACCACACTCGTCCTAAAGGCAATTTGGAGGTTGCAGCTGTAGGCATTTGCATGCAGCTGGCTGGATTTGCACGCAGCGGTTGCAGGAGATGTTGTGCGTGAGTCTGTGATGGAGTGCTCGTGGATAGGTTTATTGGATAAGAAAAATACAACCAGTCCACGTACAGCTTTGTCGACAATGTGCCGCCTGTCATACCTATAGACCATCTGTGATAAATGGGTACCCCGAGTCACCTGGGTTACCTTTGCCACCTATGCCACTGTCCGGCACTTCAGCCACCTACGGCACCTATGCCACTGGCGTACCTATGCCGTCTACGGCATCATTAATATTTCGTCCACCCTAACAGATGGAAAGGTCGGGTTGGTGTCACATTTCAAGGTCACTGACTGGCAGCAGTTCATTTGAAGCAGTTGGATGCGGACACCCGGAAAATCACGAGTCGAGCTTCCCAGAAGAGATTTTGCTTGGTAAACGTAATTCATAGCAGTTCAAGTGGTCCAGAGCAGGTCAAGTAGTCCAGAGCAGGTCAAGTAGTCCAGACCAGGTCAAGTGGTCCAGAGCAGGTCAAGTAGTCGAGAGCAGGTCAAGTGGTCCAGAGCAGGTCAAGTAGCCCAGAGCAGGTTAAGTAGTCCAGACCAGGTCAAGTGGTCTAGAGCAGGTCAAATAGTCCAGAGCAGGTCAAGTAGCCCAGAGCAGGTCAAGTAGTTCATTACTAAACGACATTTGTTACCCGCGAGCTCCGGTAAGCCTCGAATATCACTCAAGTTACCGCAAGAATTGTGCATTTTGAACAAATTTTCCAACCAAGGAAGAACTCTCTTCTTGTATGAGCTGTTATTACGCCTGCCTACCGTCCCACGATCAACTGCCACCTCTCGTTCGCTCCCCTTCTCTCTTAGGAAGAACTCTTCTTGTATGAGCTGTTATTACGCCTGCCTACCGTCCCACGATCAACTGCCACCTCTCGTTCGCTCCCCTTCTCTCTTAGGAAGAACTCGAGCTG
>SDVV010027968.1:0-12028 GCA_016164225.1 Gammarus roeselii | reverse complement strand
TCCACTTTCAGATTTTAGGCCTGAGGGTTTGCCATGGAATCCTCCGAATGAAATTTGTATCATATATGTTTCATGTAATTTCTTTATCAACCTGAGTTTATAGCGTCACTACCTATATTACTAATCATCAAAGTCATATAATCATTCACGATGTTGTCCAAATTACCCAACATTCAATCACCTTCACAGAGAAGCACGCAGAGAGCGGTGTCCAATGATATCCTTTCCAGATTGGTTCGTTTCTGTTTTTTTATCATATTAACCAAAGCGTAAAGAAGAACTTTAACCAACCACGATGCAAAGGATAAAATAATTCATCTCTTTCTCATGAGATACTCGCATGCGTTATGTAACATTGATTGAATATCGGTTAGTGTGGTACCTTGTCTGTGATGTTGAGAGACCTTGTCGCACCCTGTCGAAGATATCGTGCACGCCAACGGGGAGAAGAGGGAGCAGCGATGGTCTTCTGGAGGATGGACAGGGAGGGGGTGAGTAGCGGTCCCCTATTTGAATATCGAACACAAATACTTGGAAATGCCTATGACATAAATGATAGTGGCGGCGACAGTATATTGTTAATAATTGATTATAGAGTGTTCATGATGGATGGGACTAAAATAAATCCGATATACTAGATCGTTGGACACGGCCTGTTCGAGGAAGCCGTGGATACTTGAAACAAAAAAAATTAAGGTATGAGTCATCAGACACGGGAATCCCGGGGAACGTACCGATATTTGTAATGTTGAATGCAACGTAAGTGTTGGATCGTAATCATTATTAAATTTATCGACAGCTCTGCACCAAAGTTGAAACCAATTTAAGAAAGATAAAAGCATCACAAGACATAATAAATGCCAGTATTTGTGTATACTACAGATACAGATACAGACACTAGGCTGAATCCCCCAGGAAGGAGGGTGGACGAAGGTGAGGTAAACCTCACGCTCCTCTCACACACTCAGACTCAAACTAACTTAACCCTTTTGCGCTAAATGGTGTGACCGTGAGATCCCGCAGCACACACTCTGGGTCAGCAGTGGGTTCCGAGGTTATGGTCAGCAGCAGAAACCATTCCCGTTTCTCAACGCGACGTCAAGGGGGGGGGGGGGAAGCACATCGGGGCCTATCCATTTCACGCTGTCTTGCTACTTCCACACTTATGTAGTTGTATCGTAACGCCTGCTTCCTGTCATCTTTCCAACCAAACTTTGGTCTACCTATTGACCTACATTCACTCACTTCCGCTTTCATCACCATTTTCACCAATCTCCATCATCCATCCTCACCATTTGCCTGCACCATCTCAGCACACGAATTTACTGTGTCTTCTACCTTCGTCAACATCCCCGTTCTAATTCGAATGACGTCACAATTAATCATGTCACTCCAATCATGCTCTTCAAACATTTCATCTCAAAACATTCAAACTCCTTCTCTCATTGGTTCTCACGCCCCAAGTCTCAGTTTTGCAGACCTTCTCTCATTGGTTCTCACGCCCTAAGTCTCAGTTTCGCAGACCTTCTCTCATTGGTTCTCACGCCCCAAGTCTCAGTTTTGCAGACCTTCTCTCATTGGTTCTCACGCCCCAAGTCTCAGTTTTGCAGACCTTCTCTCATTGGTTCTCGCGCCCCAAGTCTCAGTTTCGTAGACCTTCTCTCATTGGTTCTCACGCCCCAAGTCTCAGTTTCGCTGACCTTCTCTCATTGGTTCTCACGCCCCAAGTCTCAGTTTCGCAGACCTTCTCTCATTGGTTCTCACGCCCCAAGTCTCAGTTTCGCAGACCTTCTCTCATTGGTTCTCACGCCCCAAGTCTCAGTTTCGCAGAGCACAGTTGGAACGACCACCCCATCATACAACCGACTTGTTACACCCCTCCTTCTCGCGCTACTTCATCTCAGTTTCCACCTGTACAGTCTTCTCCACATGGGAACCCAGCTACTTCAAACACTGATTTTCCTCCAAAAACTCTCCATTTAGGAGGACACTAATTCTGCTCACAACGACATTCCTCGAGCACCTCATCACTTTACTCTTACCTACGTTAATTTGCAGCTTCTACTCACACACTCGAAGCTTCCACCTCACACAACTCCGACACTAGCCTACACAACTTCTCCTTAGAATCCGCCACCAGTGCCGTATCATCTGCAAAACAGCCACTGACTCAACCGCCAACTCCGTCCATTCGCTCCCAACACACTAAGGTCACATCCCAATACACTTGCATTCCTCTCCCTGATCACTCCATCCATGTAGAGGTTGAACAGCCCAAATGACGTAACGCAGCCTCGACTCCGTCCCACTTTTACTGTGAGCCAATCACTCACATCGCTTCCCACTCTGATAAACGAGGCACCTCGTGAGTAAACGTCTTTTACTTATTTTATTTTATTTTATCTACATGCTCTGCTACCAAAATAGAACTTCTAAGCCGTTTTTAACAGATTTCCGCCCACTCCATACAAATACAGCACCATCCACGCACTTCTTTGTCGACCCTGTCGTATGCATTTTTCAGTTCCACGAAGGCCCAGAACACATCCTTTCCCTCCGCAAAGTACTTCTCACAGACTTGTCGCACTGCAAAAATATGATTGGTACACCCTCCACTCCTGAAGCTAAACTGTTCTTCGCCTATGCACCATCCGTACTGTCTGTCTGTAACTCTCTTGAATAGTACTCTCTCGTACAAGTTATCGACAACACATAAGAAACTGAGACCTCGTGAGATGCAGCATTCAATTTTATCTCTGTTGCCCTTAAACAGCGGAACAATGCAAGCACCGTGCCACTCAATGGGCACCTCGCCCGACATATAACACAGGTTCAGTAGCCTCGCCAGCTATTTGATTATCGTTACTTCACTTCTCATTAGGCGCTCAGTTGCAACGCCGTCCAAACCAGGGGCTTTCCCTGTTTTCATCACCTCTGCCGCCTCCTGTACTTCATCCTTAGCAATGTCGCAATAAGTATCTTTCTCAACACCAGCATCCGCGCACCACCACTCACAGCAATAATGTAAGCCTCTCTGACATCCTCAACATTCAGCCCTTCATCAAAATACTCAACCCACCTCTTCCGTATATCATCACTTTCTATAAACAACTGGCCGATTCCATCTGTTTTCCGGTCTCCCCTTTTCTCTCCCTCAACAGCTCTTTCCAGAACATCGTATGGTTCACCAAAAAATTCTGGCATAAACGTCATGGCTCTCCTCAAACCCGCTTCATCTCTTTGCTCTTCGCTGTTTAGTTTCCATAGGCCACCACCGATCACGCTTGCAACCACTCTTCAACGGCTCTTCTCATCTGCGCCACCGCCAGTTTGACCTCTTCATTCCACCATTCGCAGCCCTTCCTTATATACTAGCGAAACAAATTTAAGATTGAAACAATCACCCATCATTGTTAATGCTTTCATCATCAGCAGCAGCAGCACCAATATTACATCCAGTAAATGAATAAGAGCTTGAATAAGTTAAAAACTACACTATCATCACTGGCAATCTCATCATCAACTATCGACGTCAAACACTGTGGTAAACAGATTCTATGCGATAGCTACCAACACCATTAACAGTACATTACAACACTATCAACAGTAGAGGTCTTAGCACCACAACATCAAAGTTAAGAGTATCAACCTATACCACCAACTTTAAAAATATAAGTGTTGTATATAGTATAGTAGTAGGCATGGAAAAGTCCATTCCCTAGCTACATCAGAATAAAATTTACAGTACAACTAGCCTGGCTCAGTAGATATGGTGGCCACAATACATGGTCTGCCGGGCGCTGAATTCTCGCTCCAAAAGAGGTTATTGTCACCTTGGGCGCAGTAGTTCTTCTGCCATTTTTTCTTAGTAAGGTTGTGTTTGTCAAGACTGGTTCCATATGTGTTGACGTTATTACTGTTGACCACATCATGTTGTAAACGGCTTCAAATTGTTGGTATCTTGATTGGGAAATTTTTGGCAAATGATGTTCTGAATTGTTTCAACATAATTTTTTGTCCTTTATTTCTATTCTTTGGGTTATAACCTCCATCGAAGAGTCCTTTGGGGTGAGCTCTTGCGAACCCATTTATGTATTTGAAGATTTCTATTAGCAGACCCCTAAGTTGTTTTCCTTCAAGTGTTATGAGTTCAAGTTCGCTGAGTCGTTGCGGGTATGTCTTATTTCTTAGCTCTGAAATAATCTTTATTGCTCGGTGCTGAACACGTACAATCTTGTTAATATCCCCTCTTAGGTGAGGGGACTAAAACTGTACTCCCAGCTCCATCTTGGGCCGGTCAACTGAAGCGTACAATAATTTGGCTGAAAAAGTCTAGGAGATTGGTCAGTGAGCAAAGTTTGCTTCTGAAGCTGTGCTGGGTGTCCTTGATGAGGTGCTTTCTTCCAGGTGACTTGTTATACCTATTTTCATGAATTTCACTAGGTTTAGCCGACCACAGATGTGAGACTGATTGACCAGAGTTCCCTGGCTCCTATCTACTACCCTTCTTGAAAACCGATGTGACGTTTTGCTGTTTTCTATGATCTGGGATCATTCCAGTCATCAGAGTAGAGTATGTTAGACATGTCTGTATTGAATGAGTTGTGTCACCTACGCTAGTTCGAGAAGGGCAAATTCTGTCACGAACAACTTGTCTCTCAATCACATATGCGTAGAACTCTTTTGGATAGTGCTTGGCCATTCCTGTACCACGTTTTTCCTTGTTTCTCTTGACCTTCCTGAACAGCTTTTACGTTTTGGAACAAGAACCGCGTATCCAAAAGTTCTGATTCTTTTCTGGAGCTCGTTTAATTGTTTCGCCATTATGCTTATTGTCTGTTATTGAATGGCTATTTGGGCCTCGTAGTTTGCATACTGGACTTATGTTGGCACATTTCTAAAACAATGGATACATTTTCTGTTTCTGTTTGTGTTGGGATCGCCATTAAAATGTAAATAAAAAATAGGTCTAATAACAGGTAAAACAATGGAAAGTTCTGCACATTTTTGTGTCGTGATCGTACCTACTATCTGACGATTTTCTTGTGGCTGTCTGTACACTAGAGTAGGATTGCCGGTGGAGGGAGAAAGGCTTGTGCTGCCTTGGGTCAGCCTGTATGTTATCAGTCCAGAGAGTCTTTGCCTAGTTTCATAGCTGTCGGTTTCCGACTCGACGGTTCTAGATGCACCGATTAGATTGATGTTATCCACTGGCTAGGCTGCTGTTAATATGTGCACACTTTTAATAGGGATAGTATGAATGTAATAGTATATCATTACACTTTTATTTAGCTTTTATACTTGAAATCAAATTAATAACTCGTAGTAGTTCGAATATGTTTTTATGATTCGCCACTCTGCACTTAATAATTGCTCACTGAAGTCTATAATTAATCAGCAATTTATAAATAAATCTAAACTAAATCTCGACACCATTGAGAATTGCGTTAACACAAACACAATATCAATACCATCCGTTTTCCAGCACAAGCACCGCACCACAAGCACAACACCAAAAATTCAGCAGAGCACTGCAAGTCAGTCACCCCAAGCCAAGTACGACAAGCACAGAACACAATCACAGCAGCACAAGCAGAATACAACAAACACAGCACACAAACACAACACCACAAGTGTAATGTAATTTCCGTGTAATGTAATTCTAAGTCTACACTGTTCTGATTGTGTGGAAGGGGGCGTGGTATTTCAAGTTGAGGCCATGATGTCCGACCAATAAGATCAAAGCATTATGGGTGCCTTATGTGTGATTGGGTGATTCAAAGTCGGGCCAGAGGGATGACAGGGAACGGGGTTAGGCACTGCGTAAGGAGTAGAGGGGACTTCAAGACCGGTGCGGCCAGGGCATTCGCAATATCCTGTCACCTGTATAAATCCAGGGGAACATCACCTTCAAGAGGAGCCGTGACTTCAGCCGTGGGGAGGGGACCCTAAGCATCCAGCGTCAGGGCGTAATGGGAGGGGAGCTACAACCTCCAGCGGAGGATGTAAACAGCAATACAATCGAAACGTTTGAGTCGGTGCTCGACAAGTTCTACATAAATTGCCGATAAATAGCTAAGCCGTTCCCTTTCCTGTTGTTAGAAAAAACAGAAATGGCACACGAAGCTCTCTTAGACGTTCTACTCCAGAACAAATCCTCTTGCAATCAAGAGGCGACCTAGTTTGGGCCAATAGGCCTATTTTTGTCTTCCTACACTTGTAAACATTTGTAAACCATTACGTATTCATCCGTTGCAAGTCTGCAAATGCAGTACGCCTATCACCGATATCAATCTGCGGGGGCATCATCGTCAAGGGGAGATGTGACGACAGCTGTGGGGGCAGAGACCCTACGCATCCAGCGCCGGGGCTCAACGGGAGGGGGGGGGCTGCAATTATGACGCGTACATCCGCTGCAAAGCTGCAAGCGTTGTACGCCTAGCACCTATAGCGATCTGCGGGGCATTTTCTTCAAGGTCTGGGGAACGACGCCGTGGTGAATCTTCCAATGAGGCGTGTTGGATCGTCAAGAGCTTCGGACGGCAGCTGTGGGGGTACCTTCGGTAATGCGTAACTAGCTCATAACTGTGTTAATTAGCTTCGAACGGTGCCACGTGGGTCTAGAGATGTGTGGGAATTCCGTCGGGGCGGCGCCCCTTTATCGCGTTATAACTGGTCAGGTTTCCCGTTGATTGTGTAAGCCGGTGCAGTGTTGTGTGGATGGCCCGGACCATTTTTATCGGTGTTTAATTAGGTTGTTTCTATCAAAACTGTTTCTAAATATAATATAAACCAGAGTGAAGTGGCCGTACCCATGCATTCGATTCAATAATAAACCTTTATGTCTTTCCTGTCTCCTGCTATTCGCCCTGACACTCCTCCGCTATCACTCCTTCAATCATCTTAAGTCTGCGTTGTACAAGCACAGTAAAACAAGAACAGCACCACAAGCAAAGCACAACAAGAACAGCACTGTAATCACAGCACAACAAGCACACCATCACGAGAACAGCATCATAAGCATAGCACCTCAAGCACAGCCCCTCAAGCACGGCACCACACGCCCCAACTCTTTAGTAATTGTTATATCGCAACGCATGTGTGGTATGATGTATAAGTGTAACGCCATTCATCAACGAAGGCGTTCATTGATATGCAACACCAACCACTTATGTATGAGTGGTATGATGTACGAGTCTAACGCCCCGCATCATCGAGTGCCCCCATCGATATGCATCACTAACCTCATTAGCATGAGTGATAAGATTAACAAGGGTTGCGCGACGTACGCATCATCGAGTGCTCCTATCGATATGCATCACTAACCTCATAAGCATGAGTGATAAGATTGACAAGGGTTACGCAACGCATTATCGAGGGCTATGCTACAGTAAAAGTAACCTGCGACCTCATCTTCCTCAAAACCTTTTTCTCCCTTCCCGCCTTCCTTTTCATAGAGGATGACTCGCCAATAACCTCTCTGTCTAACCGTGCATATATCGGTCGAGAAAATTTGCCAAGCACAATTGAGGCAGTTTATTGAATGGACCAGCAGAAGGAGCGAGAACTACAACGGCAGGTCTGGAGAGGATGAAGTGGATAAGAGGGGAGGGGGGCGGAAGGAAAAGAATGGAAAGTTGAGAAAGCTTAGTGCCGAGTGGGAAAGATTAGGACGGGAGGTTTGGAAAGCAAGGAAATTAGGCCCTGGAACGAGATGCGACGGTCCGGAAAGGAGAAGCTGTGAAAGAGAAAGTCTTGGGTTGTTTGATGAAGACTTTTCAAAAAGGGCTCCCGGAACAGGGTTGGCTAGGAGGAAAGGAGACTTATCTGACCTGGAAGCGCTTACGAGGGAGCCATGGGTAAATAATCCTTTGCCTTGTGACTTGAGTGATGGTGTGTACACATGTCTGTCAATGGATACATGTGGTCTGAAGAAGGATCCGGGATGAAGGCAGTTTATATAGATCATGAGGCGGGAATCAGAATCCAGTAAATAATGCATGATCTTTCTCGAGGAGGACTTGGAAAGCGTCCCCAAGTATAAGTTTGTCGCTATTAATCCAAAAGAAAACAAAATTGCATAGAATTATAAAAGCACATGCCAATTTGAAGAAAGTTCACACCACATGTTGAGCAGGGCAAAGAGCAGGGCAGAGAGCAGGGCAAAGAGCAGGGCAAAGAGCAGGGCAAAGAGCAGGGCAAAGAGCAGGGCAAATACCGGAACTATATTTTTTTGCAGAATAATTTGTTCAACTCTTCCAGAGTCTACCGACCATAACTACGCCTTGACAACAGATCTCGGGGACATTGTACCACCCTAGGCCTGTTCGGATGAAGCTAAGAAAGGCAACAGGCACGGGAGGATGGGTTACACCGGCGAGGGACGATGGGTTCAACAGGCGAGGGAGGATGGGTTCAAAAGGCGAGGGAGGATGGGTTCAACAGGCGAGGGAGGATAGGTTCAACAAGCGAGGGAGGATGGGTTCAAAAGGCGAGGGAGGATGGGTTCAACAGGCGAGGGAGGATGGGTTCAACAGGCGAGGGAGGATGGGTTCAACAGGCGAGGGAGGATAGGTTCAACAGGCGAGGGAGGGTGGGTTCAACCGGCGAGGAAGAATGGGTTCAACTGGCGAGAGAGGATGGGTCCAACAGGCGAGGGAGGATGGGTTCAACAAGCGAGGGAGGATGGGTTCAAAAAAGGAGGAAGGATGGGTTCAACAGGCAAGGGAGGATGGGTTCAACAGGCGAGGTAGGATGGGCTTAACAGGCGATGGAGGATGGTTACAACAGGCTAGGGAGGATGAGTTCGACAGGAGAAGGAGGATGGGTTCAACAGGCGAGGTAGGATGGGCTTAACAGGCGATGGAGGATGGTTTCAACAGGCTAGGGAGGATGAGTTCAACAGGAGAAGGAGGATGGGTTCAACAGGCGAGGTAGGATGGGCTTAACAGGCGATGGAAGATGGTTTCAACAGGCGAGGGAGGATGAGTTCAACAGGCGAGGGAGGATATGTTCAACAGGCGAGGGAGGATGAGTTCAATGAACCTTCGTGCTTGGCTTTGGACACGTTAGCTCATCAGTATGCGAGGTATGCGGGCCCGCATGGTGGTGAATTAAATGACTTTAATGATGGATTGAGACTAAATGGACCGCTTGTGTTGTTGTTATAAAAACGAAATAAGGCTAGTCCCTGCATATAACGCAATGGGCGTTAATAGGAGAAGTTGAGGGAGACTGAATTGGAACTTTATGTGTGCTAACTTCGGATAAATCATACAGCAACCTACTTCTCGACCGGTGAATTTTTTCGGGTCTCTGCTTGACAAATGCGGTTTAAATAAAAAGACGGACATCTGGTTTCGACCAACAGCATTCGTGGTTAGCTTGATTTTCAGTAGTGCCGCTTCGATAGTATTTTTTCACGACTACGAACGTTTCGTATTGGGCAGGATTTTATTTGGAAATACTGTATATACTAAGTTAATATTTTATATTTTGCTGACAGGCTAACATTTATTCCTAAAACAACACTGTGATCAATATACCTTATCAACCATCGACTCCTGACTAAAACAACACCGTGATCAATATACTTTATCAACCATCGACTCCTGACTAAAACAACACCGTGATCAATATACTTTATCAACCATCGGCTTCTGAAACAATATTCCCTCGTCTCAATTCCAGCAGCCTTCTAATAAGATCGTATGTTTTTACGCTTGTCAGTATGGTTGCATGTATACAGCCGTCAGAAAGAAACAATCATGTACCTTAAAATGTACAATTTAAATGCAGAAAATTCTAAATCGAGAAGCGAAAATTTAGTGTTAACGGAACCGACGGTACCGAAAGATTGTGTAGCGAGTTCAGTATTTAGCCAAAGTCAATTCCAGTCGAAAACAGTTTGTTATAAAACCTTATAATGAAACCTTACACGAGCATGTTTCCAACGAAGATTTTTCAGGCTTTACCATTGTTGCTTATCAAGTCAATGGACTTGGTAATTCCACAACCATGTAAGGCGCCACCGACCTAATGAAACGCGGATATACTTTTCCGTAGAGTGATTTACGGTTGGAAAGACTGAAGTTATACGAAGTTCACTGCAATGGATAAACCATCTGCATAAAAACTGGTCAAAGAAAGAACATTCGATTTCGATTATGAATTCGGTAAAGTCGACAACGGTAATACCACAAAAACAGTATCAGAAATACCACAAAAATAGTATCAAAAATATCACAGAAATCAAACAGTGTCGTCACACCTTTAATGTATGATATCACGTAGAAAAAATTGATGTACACTGCAATTTACCTTAATTTTTTCAGCTCAACCTAAATTATCATCATAATTCATCAGTCGATTTTTATTCGAATAATGCACAGTAAAGAAAATACAATAGTTCTTCTCGTGAAGTTCAAATGTTCTTACGGAATGATCAGATGACAATTTTAGTGTTTCGCGTGAAGTTCAACATATTTTAAAAATATCTAACCTACAGCTTTAGCAGTGTGAAGAAGTAGGAAATTTTATGAATTTTGAATCATCAATCATTACTTCTTAAAACGGAATAAATTCTCAATTAGGACTATAGTAGACGAGTCAGCCATGCAAATAGAAAATGGAGAGTGGGGATGAGTACACTTATCAATAGAATTGAAAGACATCCCAGTATTCCAATCAGCTTTCTCCTACTGCCAGCAGGCACACACAAAAGGTGGTAACGAGGTGCCGCACTCCATGGAGAGGCCTACAGAATTTCTTGAGACGTTTGAGTGTCAAGTTTAGAGATACAAGAATAATAAGAGAAAGCGCCATCACAGATACTTCTTGAGACGTTTGAGTTTTAAGTCTAAAGATACACGAGCGATGAGAGGAAGCGCCATCACAGATACTGTGACATCAAAGGCACCATCAGAGATACTGTAACATCAAAGGCACCATCAGAGATACTGTAACATCAAAGGCACCATCAGAGATACTGTAACATCAAAGGCGCCATCACAGATACTGTGTCATCAAAGGCGCCATCGCAGATACTGTGACATAAAAGGCGCCATCACAGATACTGTGACATCAAAGGCGCCATCACAGATACTGTGACATCAAACGTCATCTGCTCAATGCCAGCTGAAGGTGATCACCAATACTGACAATTTAGTAGGATTGAACAGAATATTAAAGATCTAATGATGATGGATTATAGATAGCGTGGATATAAATTACAACAATCTTCCATTGTTTGCATCATGGTTCAGGTAAACCAAAGCTAAAGAGTTTATTTGAAGATTATCAATTATTGAAGCAATAATGCAATAGCCCAGTGCCAACGATCGAGCGCATTCAAGGACGAATTATCTTCGTTAACGACCTACGAAGATTATTCCAAATTAGCTAACAAAATAATTTTTTTGGTCGCTGAAATATTTTCCTTAATGTGTGATATTTCAACTTGTGCTTTGCGAGTTGCTAGCAAAATCCAGTCACCTCGAAATTTTGAAACAGCAAGCAAATGAAATTCTTAAGAGACTACTCGAGGGGTTGAGAGTACACACTCCGTCGCCATCAGAGAAATTAGAAGAGAGATATGGTGTAGCTGAAGAAAATTATATGATCACACTCTCAAGTGTTAGGGAAACAGATTTAAAAATATATGGATTCCATAAAAAACTACATCTTGTTCAGCGTCGTATTTTAAATAATTTTTGAATTTTGGAAAATGATTTGACATTTCGATTGGAACCAAAATTTTAAATGGGTAATATTTCCACATTAAAGTTATTTAATGCCAGATCTGAGTCTCAAGTTACAAATCGGGTTGTCTTCGTAGTTCGCCTCACGACGTTAGTCTGCCTCCTGTTGTCTTCGTAGTTCGCCTCACGACGTTAGTCTGCCTCCTGTTGTCTTCGTAGTTCGCCTCACGACGTTAGTCTGCCTCCTGTTGTCTTCGTAGTTCGCCTCACGACGTTAGTCTGCCTCCTGTTGTCTTCGTAGTTCGCCTCACGACGTTAGTCTGCCTCCT
>SDVV010027967.1:0-12028 GCA_016164225.1 Gammarus roeselii | reverse complement strand
ATTACTATTATGAGCTGGTGGCTCGCCTATATTGATTACTATTATGAGCTGGTGGCGACCTTATATTGATTACTATTATGAGCTGGTGGCGACCCTATGTTGATTACTATTATGAGCTGGTAACGCACCTATATTGATTACTATTATGAGCTGGTGGCGCCCCTATATTGATTACTATTATGAGCTGGTGGCGCACCTATATTGATTACTATTATGAGCTGGTGGCTCGCCTATATTGATTACTATTATGAGCTGGTGGCGACCTTATATTGATTACTATTATGAGCTGGTGGCGACCCTATGTTGATTACTATTATGAGCTGGTAACGCACCTATATTGATTACTATTATGAGCTGGTGGCGCCCCTATATTGATTACTATTATGAGCTGGTGGCGCACCTATATTGATTACTATTATGAGCTGGTGGCTCGCCTATATTGATTACTATTATGAGCTGGTGGCGACCTTATATTGATTACTATTATGAGCTGGTGGTGACCCTATATTGATTACTATTATGAGCTGGTAACGCCCCTATATTGATTACTATTATGAGCTGGTGGCGACCCTATATTGATTACTATTATGAGCTGGGAACGCACCTATATTGATTACTATTATGAGCTGGTGGCGCCCCTATATTGATTAATATTATGAGCTGGTGGCGCCCCTATATTGATTACTATTATGAGCTGGTGGCGCACCTATATTGATTACTGTTATGAACTGGTGGCGCCCCTTTATTGATTACTCTCTTGGTGAGGTTATGATGACTACACAAGTTATTGCCCAAAAGTTTTCTCAAAAGGAAATTGTTCAAACAAACTGGTTTGTTTTAACCATCTCCGACACACCTAAGGAATAATGTTGCGGTGCATCTAAACACACATGATGGGCAACAAATTATATCATTCATGTATAAGACGTTCTGCTAAAATTCCAGGCATCTATAGGATTTTTCTGTTTGCTCATCATCCTTTCAAGGCGGCGATGCATTTGACTGTCTAATAGTTAAAAATGAGCTTATATTTTAACCTCTGGATAACGGCGCCTTAACCTCATCAACAATATTGACCTAGTCCTGCAAAAGCTCGACCGATTAGCCACTTGATCCTTTTCCCTTAATCATCATCCCTCCTACTTTACCACCTCCACTAGTTCTTCCTCCACACGATCTCTCCAAAGATATTATCGTCATAATTAATAACTAACAGATAATCACCCACGTGATCAATGTGCAGATGATCCTCTACTTGATTATCCTATAGACGGTTTCGGAGTCATCCAGATCCTGGAAACAAGATCATTTCCATCTAAACCCCATACCATGATCCTTGACACTGATCAATGTCCTCTAGATGTTGTCCAATCTGTACTCTCAACATGATCCTCACACATGATTCCTCTCGTCATGGTCCTCACGCAGGATTCCTCTCGTCATGGTCCTCACGCAGGATTCCTCTCGTCATGATCGTCTTACAGGATTCCTCTCGTCATGGTCCTTACACATGATTCCTCTCGTCAGGGTCCTCACACATGATTCCTCTCGTCATGATCGTCACACAGGATTCCTCACGTCATGGTCCTTACACATGATTCCTCTCGTCAGGGTCCTCACACATGATTCCTCTCGTCATGGTCGTCACACAGGATTTCTCTCGTCACTGTCCTCAAACACGATTCCTCTCGTCATAGTCCTCACACACGATTCCTCTCGTCATGGTCCTCAAACAGGATTCCTCTCGTCATGGTCCTTACACATGATTCCGGTCGTCATGGTCCTCACACACGATTCCTCTCGTCATGGTCCTCACACATGATCCCTCTCGTCTTGGTCGTCACACAGGATTCCTGTCGTCATGGTCCTCCCACAAGATTCCCCTAGTCATGGTCTTCACACAAGATTCCTCTCGTCATGGTCTTCACACAAGATTCCTCTCGTCATGGTCCTCAAACAGGATTCCTCTCGTTATGGTCTTCACACAGGATTCTCCGCGCCGTGGTCCTCATACATGATTCCTCTTGTCAGCCCCTTCACAAAGGGTTTCTCCCGTCATGGTCCTCACACACGATTCCTCTTTTTGCGGTTCTCAAACAGGATTCCTCTCGTCATGGCCCTCACACAGGATTCCTCTTGCCATGGTCTTCACATATCAATTCGCTCGTCATGGCCCGCACAGAAGATTACGGTCGTCACGGTCCTCACATACTATTCCGATAGTCGTGGTTCTTACACATGATTCCTCTCGTCATGGTCCTCACACACGATTGCGCTCGTCATGGTCCTGACACGTGATTCCGGTCGTCATGGTCTTCCCACACGATTCCTCTCGTCATGGTCCTCACACAGGATTCCTCTCACATGGTCCTCACACAGGATTCCTCTCGTCATGTCCTCACGCAGGATTTCTCTCGTCATGGTCGTCAAACAGGATTCTCTCGTCATGGTCCTTACACATGATTTCTCTCGTCATAGTCCTCACACATAATTCCTCTCGTCACTGTTCTCAAACACGATTCCGCTCGTCATGGTCCTCACATGTGCTTCCGCTTGTCATGGTCCTCACACAAGTTTCCTCTCATGATGGTCCCCCCATATGATTCCTCTCGTCATGGTCATCACACATGATACCTCCTGTCATTCCCTTCACACAAGGTTTCTTTCGTCATGGTCCTCGCACATGATTCCTCTCGCCATGGTCCTCGCACAAGATTCCTCTTGCCATTGTCCTCGCACCTGATTCCTCTCATCATGGTCCTCCCACATGATACCTCTGTCATTCCATCCACACAGGGTTTCTTTCGTCATGGTCCTCTCACATGATTCCTCTCGTCATGGATCTCTCCACAAGATGGCTCTAATTTAAATGAATAATTTCAATATCCGTAATTTTCCCACTCGTATTTATGTATTTTATTCCCAGATCATATTTATCATCTGGTTACTGGTCCATCATATTTCACTGCCTCTATAAATTTTTGAGATGACTTGAGCATGTCAAATATACGTGAAGAATGTTTTCGGAGGTTTGGTTCAGAAGTTGTATGATTACCCCTGAACTACAAGCCTTCGTAGCACTTTAGCTCGGTAACGTTGCAGTTGAGAGCCGTTGCCAGTTTGCTTGTACTAAGCCAGCCAGTTCGCATGTACTAAGCCATTGTTGGAGCGACGAAGTAAGGAGGAATGCGGGACCCGACGCTGTGGTGTTTCTCCTCATTAAAAGCTCACGCGGAATTGGTCCTGATTATGAGTCATGTATAAAGGTCATAAGTCCACCTTGTAGGTCCTGATGGCAGTCTGAATTAATGTAGTCCACAATTACTGCCTTGAGATATTTTATCAATCATGCTGGCGCTGTAAATACAAGCATCTGATGGGGCTGTTACCGACTCACCAGGAAATGAATGGCATCGGTTTGACGATGTATACTGCCATAAAGCCTCTTACAACTGTTGCCATAAAGCCCCTTACAACTGTTGCCATGAAGCCCCTTACAACTGTTGCCATAAAGCCCCTTACAACTGTTGCCATAAAGCCCCTTACAACTGTTGCCATAAAGCCCCTTACAACTGTTGCCATGAAGCCCCATACAACTGTTGCCATAAAGCCCCTTACAACTGTTGCCATAAAGCCCCTTACAACTGTTGCCATAAAGCCCCTTACAACTGTTGTCATAAAGCCCCTTACAACTGTTGCCATAAAGCCCCTTACAACTGTTGCCATAAAGCCCCTTACAACTGTTGCCATAAAGCCCCTTACAACTGTTGCCATAAAGCCCCTTATAACTGTTGCCATAAAGCCCCTTACAACTGTTGCCATAAAGCCCCTTACAACTGTTGCCATAAAGCCCCTTACAACTGTTGCCATAAAGCCCCTTACAACTGTTGCCATAAAGCTCCTTACAACTGCTGCCATAAAGCCCCTTACAACTGTTGCCATAAAGCCCCATACAACTGTTGCCATTAAGCCCCTTACAACTGTTGCCATAAAGCCCCTTACAACTGTTGCCATAAAGCCCCTTACAACTGTTGCCATAAAGCTCCTTACAACTGTTGTCATAAAGCCCCTTACAACTGTTGCCATAAAGCCCCTTACAACTGTTGCCGTAAAGCCCCTTACAACTATTGCCATAAAGCTCATTACAACTGTTGCCATAAAGCCCCTTACAACTGTTGCCATAAAGCCCCTTACAACTGTTGGTGAGGAGTGAACAAGAACTAGTGCGTGTGCGGCAGATTTGCATGGTAGAAACAAACTTATTTTTTCAGCAAAAAGTTCACTCGATAGTAACTTTTTTGACGGTTTTAAGTGTCAACGGAAATGCTTAATTATGTATCCAAATGAGCTTGTGATTTCGTGAAATGCAGAAGGCCAATACTATATACTGTGAGTTGTCTGTTACATAAAAAGTACACACAAATACCGTTTAATACATAAAATCTTTCACTCTTCGCAGCCATTTTTGCCATGCCTTATTTACAAAGGCTACAGGACCGCCGGTACAAATACCGGTGCTACTACTAGCGGTAGATTTTAAGCATCGCTTCTACCTCTGGTAACTGGCTAGTGTCAGCACTACAGTAGCGCTAAATGTTATTGATACGTTTGATGTGAATTAAAGGATTTCCAGCAAAAGCGTTGCATGCCACTAGTAGTACCTAATTTTGAGAGAATGCGATGCATGTTGACCTTCAATACAACAATTTTAGTAAAACAAGTTGAAATACTTTGACAAACTGGTCGTCTGCTGTTTTTTATTTAGTTTCGTTTGCCAAGAAAAAACTGTCCTAAGTTACATGATACGAATAAGCGGAATTATTATTCGCATACCAAACTAAAACAGTACAACACTACACTAAAATATTTGGAGCCAAAGTACAGCTCCGTGAACTCATGCAGGCGCATAGCAGTTAAGCAATAGATAAGAGACCGTCAGACTGAATGGAGAGCAAAGCAATACAAAAACGTGTATTGAACTCTTCTGAAAATATTCAATATGTAGATGGTGCGATAATGCCAATCAATTCATTCGATGGTGTTTTCCTGTAGCAGCAGTGGGTACATAAGTGATTTCTCGTGCCCATATCACTGTTTTTCTTTAGGAGAATGTACGGCATTAAACTTTTTAATTGTCATCGTGATGATGGTTCCACTACCACCGTAACTTTGAATGCTCCTCATGCTACCAATGCTATTTTTACATATCCTAACCGAGCTTTGGTATACATGCACAGCACACCAGTCAGCAGTGCTGCCCGTGGGCGGATTGTTTGCAACCCTCTCCGCCGTGGGTAATGAGGAGAGCCGTGCAGCGTAAAGAGAAACCTGTTTACCTGTCCACGCTGCTATGGACCCTGCAACGCTAACAGTGTTGACTCGGAGGCGAGGGCTGCGTGGCGGGCACTAGAGAGAGGCAACATTGGCTAGAGGGTGATGTGAGATGGAGGCCATACAGTTCTGAGGGCAATGTGAAAGGAAGACCACACAGTTCTGAGGGCGCTGTGAGAGGGAGGCCACACAATTCTGAGGGCGCTGTGAGAAGAAGGCTATATAGTTCTGAGGGCAATGTGAGATGAAGGCCACACAGTTCTGAGGGCACTTTGAGAGGGAGGCCACCCAATTCTGATGGCGATGTGGTAGGGAGGCAACACAGTTCTGAGGGTGATGTGGTAGGGAGGCAACACAGTCTAGAGAGCGTGGTGGGGTTCCGGCAAAACTGGACAATGGTACAAAATGAGTTAGGTAACACATCCAGAGGACACTTTGAAAGAATGGCAACATTAGCTTGAGGGCGTAGAAGGAAGGATAGAACAGGCTAGAGGGCACTCTAGGAGACAAGCAGCACAGGCTAAAAGATGATGTGGTAGATATGTAACACAGATTAGAATGCGCTGAGAAAGAAAAACAACACAGACACTTGGATGGAGGCAACATAGCATAGAGGGCGCTACTGGAGCGCTGTAGGAGGGAGGCAACATAGCATAAAGGGCGCTACTGGAGCGAAGCTGTACAGGCTACAGAGCACTGTGAGAGGTGGGCATTACTGTCAGGAAGCACTGCAAGAGGGAGACAGCACAGTACAGAGGGCGCTGTGGGAGAGCGACGAAGCTGTCTGGAGGGTGCAGTGGGAAGGAGGCAAGATGGGCTGGAAGGTGCTGTGGGAGGGTGACAACACTGACTGGAGGGCGCAGTGGGAGGAAGGCAACACTGGCTGGAGGGTGCAGTGGGAGGAAGGCAACACTGACTGGAGGGCGCAATGGTGGGAAGTCAACACTGACCGACCGCGGGTCGCAGTAGGAGGGAGGCAACACTGATTGGAAAGCGTAGCGGGAGGGAGGCAACACTGACTGGAAAGCGTAGCGGGAGGGTGGCATCACTGACTGGAGTAGGGAGATATCACTGAGTGAAGGATGTAGTGGGAGGGTGGCAACACTGGCTGGAGGGTGCAGTAGGAAGGCGGCATCACTGACTGGAGGGCGCAGTGAAAGGAAGGCAACACTGACTGGAGAGCTCAGTGGTAAGAATTCAACACTGACCGCGGGTCGCAGTAGGAGAGAGGCAGCACTGACTAGAGGGCGCAATAGGAGAGTGGCAAAAGTAGCTGCAGGGTGCAATTGGAGGGTAGCCACACTCACTGGAGGACGCAGTGAGAGGGAGGCAACACTGACTGAAGGACACAATGGGAGAGTGGCAACACGGACTGGAGGGAGCAGTGGGAGGAAGGCAACACGGACTGGAGGGTGCAGTGGGAGGAAGGCAACACTGGCTGGAGGGTGCAGTGGTAAGAAGTGAACACTGACCGACCGCGGGTCGCAGTAAGACAGTAAGAGGGAGGCAACACTGACTGGAAAGCGTAGCGGGAGGGTGGCAATACTGACTGTAAAGCGTAGTAGAAGGGAGTCAACACTGACAGGAGGGCGTAGCGGGAGGGTGGCAATACTGACTGTAAAGCGTAGTAGGAGGGAGACAATACTGACAGGAGGGCTAGTGGGAGGGTGTCAAAACGGGCTGGAGGGCGAAGTGTGAATAAGGGCGTAGTGAGAGGGTGGGTGGCAGCGCTGACAAGAGGACATAATATGAGGTAGGCACTGGCTATAGGGTGTAGTTTGAAGGAGACAACACTGGCTAGAGAACGAAGTGAAAGGCAAGCATCAATGACTAGACGGCGTTGTAGGAGGTATCTAACGCTGGCTGGAAGAGGTAGTAGGAGGGATGAAACCCTGAATAGAAGGCGTTATGGGATTAATGCAACACTGGCTAGAATGGGTAGTGGTAGATAGGCAACACCGGCTAGAGGGCGTCATGGGGGGAAGGCAACACTGGTTCGAGGGTGACAGGAGGGAAGACAACAGTGGCTAGAGGGCGTCAGGAAGAGAAGGCAACACTGGCTAGAGAGCATCATGGGGTAGAGGCAATACTGGCTAGAGGGCGTCATTTGGGGAAGGCAACCCTAGCTAGAGAGCATTTTGGGAAAGGGGAGGCAACACTGGCTAGAGGGCATCATGGGGGAAGGCAACACTGGCTAGAGGGCGTTATATGGGGAAGGCAACACCGGCTAGAGGGCGTTAAGGGAGGGTGGCAACACTGGCAAGAGAGCGTTAAAGGGGAAGGCAACGCTGGCTAGAGGGCGTTTTAGAGGAAGGCAACACTGGTTAGACGGCGTTTTAGGGGAAGAAGGCAACACCGGCTAGAGGGCATTATGGGGAAGGCAACACTGGATAGAAGACGTTTTAGGAGAAGGCAACACTGATTAGAGGGTGTTATGGGGGAAGGCAGCACTGGCTAGAGGACGTTATAGGGGAAGTAAACACTGGCAAGAAGGCGTTCTGGGGGGGAGGCAACACTGACTAGAGGGTGTTATAGGGAAAGGCAACACTGGTTATAGGGCAATCTGGGGGGGGGGGCAACACTGGAAAAAAGCGCTGGGGAAATTATGATATAAAAATATCAGATCAGTTCGAGTTTCTCAGACCCGACGGTTTTTGGTTGCTCAAGTCCCTGTCCAAATACTGTGCAAGGAAATTACTGGATAATAGTCTACGGTAAAGCAACTTCAGATTTAACTAACTCCATCTGATAACTCAAACAAATTAGCATTCGTCTTGACTGCATGTGTTTTAATATCAAGTTGAGAGCTTAGAATAGTGTTCAGAGTGCCTTGCAGGCACTTAGTCCAGTTCTCTGGATATATCATCACTGCTCAATCATTCTTGCATAAGTCTATTAATCATGACAACACATCACTAGCATAACCAGAATGCGTCCCACCCACTAGGTTCCCCCAATCAGGAGACGGTGTGTAGTGGGACCGGCGTAGCTATTGGATGATGATGACCAGACTGTCGCGGGGAGTAAATAGTGGCATATGACTTCGCCTTCCAATCATATGACTAGGGTTCTATTCCCGACGATGACCTTTTGAAGTAACCTGTCATCCAAGGTACTCAGAATGGAAGACCCGTTGTCTCGTTGCTTCACCTCAACACCTCAACATTTGGTCAAGTTAGTCCTTGAGCGTTGGAATTTATATAACTCACGTATTGTCGTTTCATTTATACCACAACATCAAACAAGACGTTCGTCCAAGATAAACCATCTGTTCGGGCGGTGCAAGTTCACACCCGTCCCCGATTAAATTTTAGCTTTATTATGACTACGAAGCATTTATTTCACCCCATGCGTCTGTTAAAGTGTGTGGCGTCATCTCGAAGGCACCTACAGTGTGGAGGAATATTATTTGTCAGAGAAACAGGTGCATTTGAAACACAACAATTTGTGACCAGTAAAGATTGTCTACACAACCAAATTCTTTGATAAATATAACTACATTATTAGCTTTCTAAATTAACCAATTTATATTGGTTATGGTCCACTAATTGAAAATGATGAAAAAACAATGGATCCATCAGTCACTTTTAATCACTCCGCAACATATGTTCCTCTAATATTGTTGTTGTTACTGCTTTTGCCATTTTGTTGCTCCTAATTCAATATTTGATCACGTTTTATTCAGAGTAAATGCAGCCTGACTAAAAAACAAAATCTCGGCTTGCGTCACACGCAAATGTGAAGAACATTTTTTTTGTAATTTTTTTACGACTAATGCTTCAGAATGTGGCATATATTAGAATGAGGGAATAAATTATTGTGAGACAAATTTATGGTTTCAGAAAAATATTATTTTTCCTAAATTGTTTCATAGCGCAAACTTCACGCTACGAAACAAGCAGACTAAACAAGCAGACTAAACTAAACTCAAAAAAGTTAGCAGAGTAACTGGACAGGAGGGAAGATCAATGAATTTTACTCTAAATTTCTTTACCAAATCGTTGACCCCGGATATTGCCACTAAATATTTATTATTGTTGTTTTGCGAGGGTGGATGATACCACAAGCTTCACCTGTTTTTTTATTTATAAGCTCTCTTTATGCTCCCAAATTTGGTGACGCTCGGGCACCAACGTGGGATCTGATGCCCCATAATCGACATGACGATATAGAATGTGATGTTCAAGCATCTCTATTTTGTATAATGTCATGAAAACATTCCTCTGATAAAGCGCCTTGTGGGTGACGATGAGTGATAATTTTGTTCGTAAGAGGATGAACGAAACAAGTTTCTAATGTTTAACTTTTTTCGTAATCAAATACATTTTCCTCCCTCTTTAAGGTATCTTCAATACGGTCATTATTACTAAAGCGGTTCAATGTTAACACCAACAAGTTTGCTGCTAACCAACGATAGGTCGTGAATTGCGTGTCCGATTGCATTCGCTTGCCTGTAAGAGCAGCCCATTTGGACCAAAGAAAACGTCTGAAGCCGTTCACTAGAACTGATGTACAGCTATTGAATGAGCCTTGCTGGTGGGCTCAGTACATCATCGTTATTAATGATAGGTAGCAGTCGTGTCTAGAAGATAGCGTCAACTCGACACCTCCTGCAAGAGGAAGTACTCGTTTTGTAGCTCGATCATATAATTGCGCGAATAAAATTGTTATCGACTATCTTCATGGTAGAGTTAGCTGTTCGTTCGAACCCATGGACCGAGATTTGAAGGAAATTTCTGAAACTTCAATTGCTATTGAAAGGTTAAACGGGCAGCATTTTGGAACGTATGTCATTTTCCGATTTTTTTCCTGGATTAAGATCTAAGAGAACTAATGGGACAGTGAGAGTAACTAGTTTGTTCATCAGGAGTAGCAAACAAATGAAAGTATTGATTGTGTAACACTTGTTACTCTCGAACATATGAAGAATCAAATCGTTACATATATCCATATACCAAATTAACTGAGATTCATTCAAATAAATTTATACCGGTGCTTACACTAATTTGTTTCCGCCTTCGTACAATATATACTAAAGATTAGAAGGATTTCAAAATTTCCCAAAGTTCCACACTGAATTATGTTCCACCAACGACCTTCCGAAATCCACCCAATGAATGAGGGATGATAACTATTTATTTACCAATAGTGGAAATGATTACTTCAACTCTCAGAATCTTCAATTGTACTAGACGAAGGATGAGCGCGCCACGACCCAGCACATGCCCACCCTTAATGTGGAGGGCAGAAAATTAAATAAATAACTCGCTAACATCGTGGTTATTGAGTTTGACTGATGTGCCGTTCTGTTCGTAGGTGCAGGGTAAGTTGAAAATTCGAATTGAGGTGTATATTTTCCAATGTTGCCTCAGCTGCTTTCCCCATGGCTACTTTTCAGTCACCTCAGGTCGAGACTTATCGCCTGTTACATTTCGCCCGCATCAACTGTGTATGTTATCAGTCGTATGTGCTGGTACCAGTGATTAACAACCGCGCAGTAGCAAAAAAAATATTATTTAGTGATTTAGGACTAACAGACATCACGTAATGCCAAGATTTTCTTACACATATCAGTAAAATTGAAATGTATTTCTATTACTTATCCAGAGGCTATGTTGATACACAAATGCCATAGTAAGATTCCCTATCAGCTTGTTTCTTCGTTTTGGATCAACCATTAAAAAATCTTCTTTCGTTTCGCACATCATTCATGCAAATGAATTTTTCCAACGCATGAAATACATGCGACCAAGTTTTAGTGGATATAGCGAGGGTAGAGGGGTAGATGGATGAGCCGCTTGTTTGAGAAGAAGTCTGAAATTCTTTCTCATCCACGTTTTTGAAAATCCCTATCTGAAATGTTTTCAGAGTTATAAAATAAGTGATATGGTAATGAAAGGATCCAGACCCATTTCTAGCATGTCGCGGCCACTGAAGGCGATAAAGCATTTTCTCAAATGGAAAGACTCTTTAGAATGTTCTTATACATCTTAACTATGTAATTATACTTTTCTGATCAACTGTTTCGAAGGTAAGTACCCATCATACGCCAGCAGAGGGTGTAATGAAAATGATCAGTCATGTTGAGGGAGTTCCGAGTCTCAGGAACCATAGTACCTTTGGCGCCACCTTGAAGCTGTCCTACATCAGGCCACTGACTGGATAAAGTTGGAATGGCTCTGTGAAAACACGCCGAGTGAACAGTGTAACCCAGTGATGGTCGCAGCCTTACAAGCTTTCTTTGTAATGCTGTGAAAACACGCCGAGTGAACAGTGTAACCCAGGGATGGTTGCAGCCTTACAAGCTTTCTTTGTAATGCTGTGAAAACACGCCGAGTGAACAGTGTAACCCAGGGATGGTTGCAGCCTTACAAGCTTTCTTTGTAATGCTGTGAAAACACGCCGAGTGAACAGTGTAACCCAGGGATGGTCGCAGCCTTACAAGCTTTCTTTGTAATGCTGTGAAAACACGCCGAGTGAACAGTGTAACCCAGGGATGGTCGCAGCCTTACAAGCTTTCTTTGTAATGCTGTGAAAACACGCCGAGTGAACAGTGTAACCCAGGGATGGTCGCAGCCTTACAAGCTTTCTTTGTAATGCTGTGAAAACACGCCGAGTGAACAGTGTAACCCAGGGATGGTCGCAGCCTTACAAGCTTTCTTTGTAATGCTGTGAAAACACGCCGAGTGAACAGTGT